>VSDK01019549.1:4759-21667 GCA_009767595.1 Symbiodinium kawagutii | reverse complement strand
GCGTCAGCAGCCGCTACACCACTTCCTGAAGAAGAAGAAGGTGATCCTGAGGAGAACCGCCAGGATGGTGGTTGGGACTGGTGGTACTACCACCGAGGCTGGAATCGCTACTGGCGAAACTGGCAGTGAGCTTTCCAAAAGGAAAGCGGGGGAGTGCGAAACCCTGAATTTTGTGAAATCCTGAATTTCAAAAGAGCTCGAAAAGAGCACGTATCCTAGCTTTGCTGCTGTGAGCGCATAGCACCAACGACTGCACGACTGTGCATTTGGCTCAAGTGCATTTGGCTCAAGGGAAAACAAGTGCGCTCCGCATGGTTTCATATGCAAATCTGCCCATCTACCAATGTATAACTCTATTTGATGGCAGTGTATATATATATATATATATGCGTATGTATCCATCTAAATATATGTGTATATATACATATACATATATACGTATGTATATATATATAAATATGTTTCGTAGATATATATAAATATATGTCATACATATATGTATATATGAATAATATGGTGTATCAATACAATGTGTGAACATGTGTAAGACTAGCGGCAGCTAGGGACACTTATTACGGAACAAATCACGATAAGTGGAACCAAAAAGTACATGGCGGCATAGATCAGGATCATCATCCCATTAAGGTCTCCAACAAACATCAGCCTGCTGCTTGCTCTTTTAGGGACATAGTAGTGGATGAACCATGCCCCAGCTAGCCCATCTCTGCCTTGTCTGCGCAACATCGCAGCGCGGCACAACTTTGGACACCGAAATCATGCTCCAAAATACTTGAACTGCCACGTTTGTTCATCGAAACGCCGTCAAGCTGGTTGAAAATTCACAACCCATCAATAGCTATTGTTATTACTTAACCACTATATAAACCAATAGCCATTTTTATCAACCACTATATGCCCCCCCATCACTGGATCTCATAACTACCAGCCCGAAACTCGGACCTTCGCCGTGGCAAAACCGCTGCTCCTCCTCTTCCTTTTCATCCGTGTGACCGAAGAGTTCCTTCTTCCAAGCAGGCAAATCCAGGCCCCGTTGATCCTTCAAAGCCTCCCACGGAGACCAGCGACCGCTGTTCGAGAACCACCGAAAGGTTGGGTGGAAACAGTCCCAAATCTGAGATTTACACAACTTTCAACAGTCCCAAAATGTCCCAAATCTGAGAAATGTCTCTCCTTTCAGGATAACCCAGGATTCTTCACAATTGGGAATACGTGAACCAACCAGCCCTAGTATGAAAAGATCAGCAAGTCAGACATCAAAATCCGTTGATGAATATGATTGTGGTGAATGAACCCTGATAAGAATGATTGCCCCATTTTTGTGATCATGGTTCCTGATGGTTGAAACTTGGGTGCCTTCATAGCTACATCCAAGTCAAGCTCGTTGCTCAAAGCCGCAAACATGTTTCAAGAAAACTTTTATGAGCCAATAATCATGGGCCAAAGTACCAAATCTTCCTCTTCTTGTGTGCCATAGGTACGGATGGTAAAAAATAAGTGTGGAACAAATAAAGGTGAAATTTCCATACCCGTAGGTGCCCCATGCCCCTCAGTACACGAACTCGAGCAGGCAGAAAAATCTGGTTGGTGAGGCGGTTTGGTTCCGAAGTCCAGGTAAGAACCTGGTAGAAAAGTACCAAATGCATCCAAATGCTTTGCATATCCAACCCTGCCCCATCCTCCATAGGCGTCCCCCTGCATCACCCTGCATTCGCCTTCTGAATTGCGGTGGGTGTAAAAATTCTCTCCAAGATGGTGCGGTCCCGATGGTTATCGAAGAGCATCTGAATATCCTGGCAACACTTCAAGTGGTCAGAAGCAAGAACAATCACATTGGATCAGCAACGTACAAGCAACGCATATCAGTGTATAGGTTTAAATGTATTAAGCACAGTGTTCTGTAACAATAACAGGTATCAAGAACTACAACAAGCAACAACTATACTGGGTAACAGTCACAGTGATCACTTCAACTCATCCTCACCATACCAGTGAGTGCGACCTCATTATGTGCAACAATTTACACCCAGAAATGACACCAGCCGCCACTGGCACGGTCTCAAACATAGATCATGCTTAATTGATAGCGGTCAACCATGCTTCATAATGGTCCATACTGGCTAATGATTATTGATAACACTTAATACTGTTGAATCACAGGAAGGCATGGCACATCGCGATGAATTCTGCTTCATCAGCGTTAATCGCATCGCAAATCATGTACTGCGAACGATGGTTGATAACCACCAACTGTGGGGAATGGTTGAGCAAATCACGGTGACCACATGTGAGTCCAGAAACTGTAATATGTGTATTGGGCCTTGCCGTTCTGCAAGGGAATCATGTGTCAGGCCGCTGAGTAGGGCCCCAGGATCACTTGGAACTTTGATTAAGCTGTGCTCAGGATCTTGGGAGTTCTGTTTTTAGAGCGGAGTTTGGTACAGCACTTGGTGTATGCCAGGTCTAGTCTGGTCTTGCTGCAAAGGGCGGCTTTCCAGGAACACCTGGCAGCGCTGGCAAACCTGTGCAAAGGTGGAACCATCATTCCAGGTTGGATGTGCTTCAAAGAATGAACGCCAAAGATCGATGTGGCTAGACTGAACCACTAGTCTTATGACATTCATTGACATTACATGTATACATGTATTATCATGTATTTAACTTGCCTGTATTTCAAAATCTACACCAAACTTCTTGCATCAACAACTGGGTCATGTCACGTCGCAACCAGCAACAGCCAGCAACGACCAGCGACCCCTCGGCGTCTCCATGGACGGCCGCCCCTCCTCCATGTTGATGGGGTCACGAAAGCTGGTGGAGATGGCAAACCGGGCAGCATCCTCAACACCCATGGTGGCTGGTCCAGGACACAGCTGCAGCTATCGCCGCTATGGCCTAGGGGTACTTCAACATCCATCAAGAACCACAAACACCGCCAGCTGGGAGCTGAGTCATGGCCCGGTCATGGCTCATAGTGGCTAAGAATGACAAGACTCACCTCCTTGGTCTCTCTATTTTTCTGGAAACAGCTTGAAACATCAGAAACGACTCCAAACAGGGTGCTTATGACTCAAGAGCAGCCAACAACGCCCTTCTTCAACTGGTACTTCCACCTCTTCAGCTGGATTGTTGCGCAAGCATCGATGCTTTGTGCTGTTGGTCACTTTGAAAACAGCCATCCCCAAACTATTGGCTGGTACAAAGGGGGACCCCAACTGACAGTTGTGGGTGAACATTTTTCCCAATGGCTGATGAAGCTCAGCTGATTTGGTGTTTGTATGTGTCAAACCTTGACACAGCCAGCGGAACGACCACGTTTCTGCGCACATGGGAAGTCATGCGACCATGTCACAGTGGCCCATCAGGGCTTCTGATGGCTGAGTACAGAAAAAAGGTTGTTGAGGATGCTAACTAAGCAATGGAGTTGATACTGCAATGACAATCATTCACAATGACAATGGCTTCAATGGCAAGTCATGATCAATAACGATTGATAATGACAAATCATCAATCATCAACGCCAGATGTCCTGAGCAGCATGGGGGGGCACCGAAGGACATCCGGACAACTACGGCCATGCGAAGCCAGTTGGATGAGCACAATGAGGAATGACATTCATGATCAACTGAAGAACCTTGAAGAACCAACCACCTGACTAGCACTAATCATAAGCTTTGTTGATGACTGACAACAAAGTTACCAGCACCATGAGTAGCCTAGCATGGCGAAGGCAACGATACCAGCGAACGCCCAGGCACCACTCGGGGCTCACCAATCTTGTCCTCCTGGGCTGAGCTATCACTGGTAGACCAACTTAGCGAAGGGCGCACCGCTCTGTAGGTGTCTGTACATTGTACAGATACGCGTACGCCATATATGCATGTAGGGACAGGTACCATGCGTACACAAGCCTAAACTAATTTAAGTACATATGCATTGCATACAGTGTGAAAAATATATGATTATGTGTCTTGGAATTTACGTGCATGAAGACGTGGGTATACTGCTAAAGTGTGCGTATACATATACATATATATATATATGCACAAACATAAATCCCCCCCACTGCAATCAGCTACAAAAGGGAGCAAGTCATCCATGAGAGCCTCACTGGGCAAAGAAATCCCTGGGGCAGGCGACACTCAGAGCACCCACCCACTGGTCACCGAAGATTGGCACCCGTTGCAGCTTGATTGTAAGGAGGCTGCCGCATGTGGAGCCGCAACTTGAACTTCATGTGGTCAGCCTTTGTGTTTTCTGACCATTCTAAGCAGCTGGTGGTTGATGAATCTGCAGCTGAAGTCATGTCCCGTCACCCAAACGGTGACCGTAACGAGATCATCAGATTGATGTTCGGGTGATGACATAAACACAAAAGGTTACCCCATTGCTCATGTCCCCCACTCACAGCACCCGCATTTCCATGGTGACATTTCAATCGGTTCATCTTAAAAACGCACCAGTCAGTCGTGATGGCCAATCGTGATGGTTGACACTGATGGTTCATACTGATGGTCGATACTGATTGCTATCATACAGCCATCATTTTTTATTACTGTTGTGGTTACCAAGCAACAAATAACGATTGTAAGAAGTGCACCTCTTCATAACATTGCATAGTCGGAGATCTATATAAATATCCTCCCCTATGATCTTGATGACAGATCAGAGCTATGGTGAGCAACAGATCATGGTTTATTTACAGCTGGATTTCCAACTAACCATCATCAAGCAGTATCATTGTATATTTTCCCGCTTAATGACCATCATCAACCACTACTAACCAAGTTGGCCAATGAGTGCAGATTAGGACTGCTTGTCGCTTGGTCATACGTCACCGTCCCATCCCCCAGCGCCGTCCTGACCATAGGCCTCCGCAATGTCGGTATCTTTCTGCCTCGCACCCATTTTCAACGGGTAAACCATCTAGAAATGGTGGATTCTGAACTCCCAGCTGGTTTACCAACAATTTATCCATCCGTTATAACCCACCAAGCAGGGTCTTTGGCACATTTTGGCACTGCTTCTCCTGCTCCTAGATGTTGAGATCGCCTCCTCCTTCTCCTTCAGTTTTCTGCTGGTTTCCCTTGGGTTGGGCTCTGGACTTCTCCCCATCTTCTCCCAGCAGGCTGGACTTCCCCCAGGCTTCGCACGCAAATGAAAGGTGCTGAACTCACTCGCGGCTTAACCCAACAAGACTTCACAAAATGCAAGATATGTCGGAGAAATGCCAGAGTATGTTCCAGGTAGAATATCAGGTACATGTCAGATAGGATGCCAGGTAGAATGTCTGCTTGGTCATCAGAGTCTATGTCAGAAAGCCTGCCAAATAGAATGTCAGAACATAGGTCAGCGGAAAAGACTCAAACTTGTCAGATCTTTTATGTCAGATAGCATGCCAAACTTGCAGGAAAGCTATTTATGTTAATGTAATTTCACGACGATTCGTCCCAACACTGATTGATTGCCAGGCTACTGTTGTTCATAGGAGTCAGTCATTTGCAAAGGGTGATAGTGGCTGAGAATGATCAATGAATCTAACCGTGTTATTACAAAGCGGTTGATAGGGGTTGATATGATTGATGCCGGTTGAAATGATTAGCTAGGGCTGATGAACCTTAATAATCAATTCTCAAAAATGGTTTGGAAGTGTTTGATAGTGGCTGATAACGGTGGATGATGATCAACAAGTGTGCATGATTACTGAACAATCGTTTAGGGTGGTCCTATATTGATTCTAGTGGTTGATTCGGGTAGATGATGGGTAGAATTGCAATTTGTGATAGAATTTGGTGAGAAAAGGTTCCACAATGGTAAATGCAATTTGTAACTCTGGCTTATATTTTCTGCATGCCATGTACAATCTAAAGTCGTTTGATGATTCTCCAGGCTAATGGGAGATATTGTAGTCGTTTACAGTACGGAGGAAACCCCGACAATGAATTTGCCGGGTGAAAGTGTATTGGTACTCCTAGGCCATCCCAAAGTACTACCACTCTGGAAACAATTGCCTCAAGAACTAGGTCCGCTGTCCCTATGTTTCCTCCCTTAGTTTCCCTATGTTCATCCGCCTTCAGGACCCACGCCCCTGTCCCACAGAAAATCGGCCTAGCTCCTCGGGGATATCGCGGATCCTTCTCCTAGGCGCCGGTGCCGGTTTTCCAGCCACATCTCAGACCCGTGCTGGTGGGGGCTGCTGGGTGTTGGCAAGTCGGTGTCATCCAACCCTGTGAGCTAGGACTTGGCTGGCGCTGACTGGGTCTGACTGGGAGGGCCCTTGCTGATGTTAAAACGACACACCGAGATTCAACGATACTGGTTGAGCCCTGGAGCCCTGCAGCGAAGATGGTCATGTTTTTGAATCATTGCATTTAAGATGGTTCCTGGTTGATCAACACTGGCTAACATTGGCTAATACTGGTGAATAGCATCATTACACCAGTCAATAGTGGCTAAACGCGGGCTCCAAGTGTGCCCTCCAGTACTGGTGGCAGTCAAAATGGGAACCATGACTGGCTAAGACTTTTACTGGCAAAGGCTGATCACCCTACAGTACATCATACAATAACCATTCAGATGGTCAACTAATCATGGCTAAGACGGGCTAATGAAGATGATCGTGCCCAATATGGCAACCACGCAGCATCATGCTATACCATGGTTAATGATAATGGCAACCACCCACCACCATGATGATGGCAACCACCCACCACCATGATGATGGCAACTACCAGATGATGGCAACCACCCACCACCATGATGGTGGTGATACCGATACCATGCTCATTGCTTTGAAACGAATCTCTGGCGAGAGGCAAAAACAAAGTTGGTCAATCGATCGAGGTCTCTGTCTTCCAGCTGTCTCTTGGAGGTCGCCAAGGTATCCTTCAAGCCTAGAGCGAGACGGTACCGGGAGTCTACCCCATGGCCATAGGCATATTTGTAGTTAACCAATATTAGTATTTAGTTCATGGTTAAACATATATTCTACCCCAAGTACATGAATATGCATGATTACAGAACATATGTTTAACCACGCCTCAAGGCTCAAGAGTGGGAGCATTGACCGGCACAGCACTGACTGGCGGCTAGTAGGCCCGGGTCTACAACAGCTGCTGACTGCTGAGAAGATGCCTTGGCTGATCCTTGAATAGGACACTATTCAAATGGCAGCGGAGCAGTGATCCCACATTGTAGGTGGCTCCAGGAAAGCACTGCCCAAGGATGAGGATGTGGATTGGAGCTAGAACCGCTTGGGCAGCGGGGACAGCTGACACACTTGTGTGTGTGTGTGTGGATAATTATGGCATTTCATTCCGACAATATCGCTCAAAAATGTATCCGAAATGCCAACCTAGGAAACGATCAGTTATCAGGTGGTACTGTGCAAAAAACCAAAGTTCAAATCGTTGCACTGGGGAACCTCCTTCGCCAGAGCTTTCGCCATCCTTGCGCGGACACAGTTTTAGCTCCCGCGGAAGTCATCCCACAACAATCCCTTTCGCGGAGCTTTCGCGGGGAAAGTGAGGAACCCATCCGCATCTTTCGCCACCTTTCGCGAAGCATATTAGCTTTCGCAACCTTTCGCGACCCAGCATTTTACTTTAGCGAAGTCATGGTAGTTCAATACCCAGTTAAAACGAATACAAGTAGATACAAGTAGGTTTTTTTCGTGGCTCAGGTGGTACTGTGCAAAATGTGCAGAATATTACAGGGTAGCTCCCTTTGACTGCTGTGCGTACCTCAGATTTAGATTAGGTGCCTTCCCAGCAAGAAACTGAAGCTTACTAAGGCTGAAACCTCGGCTGCTTGGTGAATTTATAGGTGGTGAAGCTTGCTGCCTGCTGCTGGTGACTTAGCTACGCAGAAATCGAGGCAGCTATGCCAAGTTCTGCTCATGCCTATCATCTTTTGTTACACGTGTGGTTCTGTACGGGGACGTGCCTGCAAAGTCTTTACGTTAGATTCTTGGTCCAAGCAACTCCCTTCTTATAATGTCCGCACTTCAGGTTCCCCGGCGCATTGCATTTTTCGACAAGTTCAAATTCTGACAAATTCCATATCGTGTGTCCCTAGAAGTGTTCCAATAGCGGGTTTTACCATTGAAAAGAAGCCTTCGCAGCATCCTTGGATGGCAATTGCGGTACCTAAGCGTGATGGTAAGCCCATGAAAGCCCATGTGTGCATCTCTCCAGGGCTGAGGGCAATGCCAGGCCCCTAGCTGGTGATGGCTCACAAACGGCGTCCCAAGAACCATACCATTGGTCTGTGGTGGCCAAGCAATTTGGGAGATCCAACCTATGTCCAGAGCTGCCAAGCAACAAACTTTCAGCTCCTCCTTGGACAAAGTCGTACTTGCCAAGCTGCCAAAGGTGGCCACATTGGCCTGGACAGCTGTCCCAGTGGGGTTGGATACATTGGAAACGTTTCGATGTCCGACGTTGAATCAGTGACCCTCAGATTGATGGGGGTTGCAGCCTTTGGGCGCTTCCGCTGCAGGCCATGCATTCTGTTCATCATCAGAAGGTAAAGGTGGTACCCCTGGTACCTCCCAGTCACGCGTTGGTTTGTGAACAGTTACATATGCCACAACCGGTAATTGCCGCAAGTGATTCTTCATTCTCAACAGACTTCTGCTGGACTTTGGAAGTTTCTAACTCTGTCAAGTGTTGCGTTTTGCCGTTGAAAGACCTTTTCATGAGGACCACCACTTGGATCATAAAATCTGGTGTAAACTCATCACGAACCGCTACACAGCCAACATTTTGGGAGACTGTTACTACAGATTGTAAAATCAGTGGAGAAAATCAAGAAGTATGAAAAGGTAGCTCTCGGAATCTTATGAATCTTATTTGCTGCTGCTATGAAGTAGCCGTTGAAGCCACACCAGTCGCCAGTCGCATTCTGAGCCTTTCTGGTCTTTCTGGAGGTGAGGTATGAAGAGAACAATGAACTCCAAAGAGTAGACATCAAAGGAATGTGACACACTCCAAGCATAAACCAAGCTGAGGATAGCTGAGGTGTGTGATAAACCCATGAAAACCAATGACGGCCCTCAATTGCTCGGACAACTAATGTGCACCGCGAGGAGACATGGGAATTAATGGGAATTGGAGCTCGTTTAGCACATTGTTGGGGCAGACTGGAAGCAGCATGTCAAGTGAGATGGCACGGTCAAAGTCGATATGCACATCCCTGGATTTTCCAACCATTTCTGGACCATTGTGCCAAGGTACAATGGAATTCAGCCCGGCCGTCGCCAGCTGCATGGGCAGGTCGAATTTCTGACGCAAGGCGATTCGTTCATGACGCCAGCGTGATGAAAGATGCCCGCCATTAAATTTCTATGGTAAACCAATATCTATCTATGGCGATTTTCGGATGATAGATCCTAGTTAGATGATCAATCGTGCAACAATTATCAATCACCAGCCTTTACTGGTGGATAGATACTCTTGGCTGATGATGTTTTCTCCTTGTGAAGATTCACCGAGAACAAGAGGTCACTGCTGAAATTGCTGGTTCCCATCTGAAAAGATCAGAGGACAGTGATCAGTGACCCTTCACGGCAGCTCAAAAGGATCCACCTTTCACCCATCACCCCATCCCTTCCCCACATTTCCCCCTTGATAAATGAAGTGTTTCTTAGACCTTTAGTCACTGGTCCTTTCCCCAACAGCGAGCAGCAGGATGGTGACCACCCACCATGGACCAACATCCAACCAACATCCCCGGTGGCCCCCGTCGCCCTCTCCTCCTCTGTGGCTTGCCGGTAGATCTTCGACAAGGGACCCAAACACGTCCTGGCCAAAAAGCCCGTGAGCGCCGAGGGAATGGCCAGCAACACCTGGGCGACCAGTGGATCGCCATGGAGGACTATGACAAGCAACTACCATGGCTTAATGGATGGATGGATGGATGGATGGATGGATGGATGGATGGATGGATGGATGGATGGATGGATGGGTGGCTGGATTGGCAATCTTGATGCCAATCAATGAACTGCCTATCAATTAACCATTGCTGTTAACAATTACAGGAAGAAATAATGAATAAACTATGGACAATCATGGAGGATTGGTCAACCGGCCATGATTGCCAGTCGTATAGTTGGATCCTTTCACCACTGGAAATGATCAAGAAATGCTGGATCTGAAATCTCACATCTGCGAAATGCACCAATGCGGTCAGAATAAAAGTAATCATCAAAAGTTGTTGAAAACTAGCAAATGACCAAAAAATAATCATAGGGGTTTAAACTACAAGGAACATCAGTTAAATATGCTACTGTCAACCAGGAAAGTCACGGCAATGACATGATTTGACAGCAAATCCCACTGGCACAGACCGCCACGACCCCTAACCCGGCAAAGTCATGGCAATCCATCTTTTCCACTGGCACATCTAGTTTATGACATGCGAAACACGTTTCCAAAACATTCACTTTCCCATGGCACATCGCCAAATAAGCAATAGTGATGAGTAGTGATTGAAGTTTCACATAAAAATAGTTATACAACAATAGTGAGGTCGTGGTTGATAGCTCTTAATCAGTGCTCTGTTAACGATACTGATCAACCAGGGCTTCATCGCAAAGAGGCTATACTTTGGAAGGGAGATCCTCTGGCTTTCTGCGGGGCATCGGGCATGCAAGAATGAAGCCAGGGACACTTAGCAACCATGGATAAGGGTGAATCAACTCTGATGATAGGTCAATAAACCTGAATAATGATGAATAGACATCAATGATGGGTCACTAGACGTCAATGACGGCAGGATCAACATCAAATAATGCTGAATAGACGCTAATGACAGGCTGAAAAACACTAACAATGAATTAACAAACATCAATAACGTCCAAAAAACTTTGTTCATAAACATCAATGATAAAGTTAATAAACACTTAATAAACCTTCAGAATGGATCAATCAAACTTAGTAACGGTTGATTTCGTGGTGATCGCCTTGAAGCTCCACGCGCCGCCCTGTCCGCGAGCGGTGGCCAGGCGTGCCGCTAAGTCACGGCCAAAGAGACCAAGTTCCTCGTTCCGAACGTTGCAAAGGAACTTGGGATCAGTAGAAATGTTAGTGGTCATGGTTGATTCTTGGTTGATAGATGGTTGATTCACGGCTGGTTTTTGGTAGATGGTTGATCAATGCTTGATTCATGGTTCATGAACGGTTTTGATGGTTGATTCATGGTTGATAATTGGTGGTAAACAATCAATTCATGGTTTATTAATGGTTAATTCAGTGGTTGATTCATGGTTGACAAAGGGTTGATTCTGAATAACCCCCCATGCAATGGTTCCTAGTACTGTACCTGTTGATAGAGGTCGTGATGGCCGTTATCAACCGTTAGTAACCATGATCAACAATCATCAAATGCTTAATGAATCGATGTTGAAACTCGCTGAATGTTGCTGGTGGTTAATGGTTGGTTACAATTAGTTTGTACTTGAGAACAGGTAACGAATGTTCAAATGGTTGACAAACGTTGATGGTTGATAAACGTTGATGGTTGATCCTGGTCAGCAGTACTTGATCATGACTAATAGTTGTTGATGATGGCTAGTCAATGTTGATCAAATTGTTTCGGGTGATTCACCAAAAATGTGTGATTTTTCATGGCTAAGAGTTGCTAATCCCAAAAACCAAAAAAATTGCAGAGTCCGGGCCATGAACATCATGACCTGCGTTTGAGCCATGGATGTTGAAGGACCACAACCGACGTTCACCGCCCCGATGTCGGCCCTCGTCCCGCGAACGCGCATGGGACCAAGGGACAGCAAGGAGAACTGGATGGATGGCAACCTGCTGAAGGAGCTGCCCCTCTTAGCGCTGATTCCTGGGGGAGCTCTGTGGGCGCTGAATTCTATGGCGATGCAGTTGCTACATGGCGCTTTCTCAAGCCATAGGGGACCCCCTCAAAATGGAAGGTTTATTGCTAGTGGTTAATCACCAACAAACTTGCGGTTGAACAAGAATTGCTACTTGGGGGGTTCTCACAATGGGGGTGCCCCAAAATTATGGATGGTTTAAAAAGGGATTGATATGACGGATGATTTAGGGGTACCCCTATTTTGAGAAACACTCATTTACTTACTGATCCATAATAGGGGATAATCACCAACAATAACAGAATTCAATGGGCGATAACGATAGTAATAGCCATAGGGTTCAATGTAGGGGATGATATTATGAAAACTGTTGTGAGACAGACAAAAAATTGGATAATCACCAACAAAATTGTGGTAAAACACTAGTTGTTGTAATGTGGCGGATTCTATGCTTAAACTGAACATTCAACATTATCATTACTATTGGTTGAGGTATAGGCTATCATTACATGTTTTGCATTCTCGTTACGATTTACCCCTTGAAGGCTTCATGATCTACTTGCATTTCGTTTTCCGGCACTTGGAGCACTGATACAACTCTTCACAAATCACCACAAAGCATTGATCACTTAAATCAAACAAACCGGTCATATTCATGAAACTAAATCAAGATCTGAAGATCTGGTAATGTCAGGTATTCAACGGCCGTACCTTTTACGAGGTGCTAAGGCAGGAGATGACCTCCACGGTGGTCAGAGATGACCTGAGAAATCTCCTCGACGCCCAGGGACGTATCCGCACATCTCGTCCAAATCCACCAGCCAACGAATACCTCACAGACCTCGCTGCCGGTATCGCTGCTGGGCTTCCGATGCTCCCCCTCCCCCCGCGTTGAGGGGAACTCTCCGTAGCGGCTTGCAAACAGAAATCGCATGAAATCGCTGGATCAACCAGAGTTGCAACTAGTGCCCGAAGGTTTGTGAACAAAAAAGATCATGAATCGCAACCTCCCTGGTTTCTCCGGCGCCTGTGTCGATCATTCTAACTTTCTTCATAAGGCGACGGCCCCGAAAGGATATGGTGGCTTCTCAAAATAAGGACCCCCAAGTTATGGACGGTTTATTAATCAATAAATGCTTGATAAACTGGATGATTTGGGGGATCCCCATGTAGCTTGCGAAACACCCATATAGATTCCCTACAACGAGGGCGAAGGGGCCCTGCACCAGCCAAAGGGGCGATTGCGAAACCCAGCTGAAGGTGAGAATGCACAGCCTCGGCTGGTGCAGCGCTGCCGTGCTGTACCACTGCCATGCACTACGTAGGGGTCCATCGTCTGGTTTTACCATGTTTAACCACTACCTACAAACATTCTTTAACATCATCGTTTCGACAACGACTTGGAGTTGAATCTTCCAGCTCGCAGGGATAGTGCTAGCCACACATTCCCATGACAAAATCGTGTGCCGTGGCGATCACTAACAGCTGGAGGGTCCATGCTGGTACCACCTACAAGCCCCTATGGTTCCGCACTGCTTGGAATATGTTGGAGAGAACACAAGAACTTGAGTCAACCCGCTGCCGCTCTCTGTTTGCAACAGACCCGCCAGTTGTGAAAAGGTTCACCCAACCCTTTGACCAGCCAATGACACCAGTGATCATTCAGAAATGCTGATCACCACGCAGGTCTTGTATGTTCCGTACAATGGAGCGCCCATCCAACACTAACCTCACCAGGATGTTTCTCCCGGCCAGTTCCAGTCGTGTCCAGTCTGAATGGTTGGAAACCGCTAGTTCCACTTGGAGTTTCTGAACTATCGAGTTATGTAAATATTGGTGGTTAAAAAAAACTATCATATAAATAACGCTGCACGCTCAATTCATGTATACGTATAGATATATGTAGATCATAATCTATTAATATTGTTTGAGCGTTCTCCATGATGCCAGGAAAATGCTTCAATCATCATCAATCATCTTGGTCTTGATCACTGGGATGACGTGCCTGGATGACATCTCCAAGTATCCGCTGACATGTTGATGCCAAATCATGATCCATTGTGGATGATTTTCATGTGTCATTCACCATCTTTATGGCTGCTCATCTGCCGCCCATGCACGGCAGATCTTCGCGAGGATAAACCTGAGGGATCTCCGCCCAGTAGAGCATCGGTGGCAAGTCTCCTTAGTGATACCATCGGCGATGCCTGGGACCATCGATTTGAGCCATGCAAGTCGCTAGTTCCACCTGACGAACGTTGACTTGGATGAAGTGGTTGAAACATGTTGAAACATCACTTGCAACCGCTTGAAAACCGTGAAGCCATCACCAAGTCACTTTGTGCAGTGAAGCAGTTGGTCGTCACGATAAATTCGGAGCCTCGATAAAGGCAGCATGGCAGCATTAGGCTTCAGGACATTTGGCGTCACCTGTTCAAATCAAAGTAGGGGCTAATCCTTGTTTGGTCCCAAGAAATGATTGATTTCCCCCAAGGAGGACAAGCTCAAAGCCCTTTTCATCGATAGCACAATGGCGCAGAGATCGTTTTCACCCAATCTTCTGACAAACAACAGCTGGTGGCGAAAATGCACTTAGCAACAGCCGGGATTGTTGACATTGTTGAACCCAGAAGACAAACAACAGCCGGTGGCGAAAATGTACATGACAACAGCAGGGATAATAATCAGATATGGCTGTGGGTCAAAACCCTGTACCCCTGGTTCCCCTATCATTAACAATTGTTTTCCCTGATTATTGATGGTCATTATCCACCTTTAGTTGGTTAATATTGACCCATAACCATATATAGCTAGTATATCTCCTACTATTGTTGACATAGCTTCCTCCTATTGTTGACTATCATCCCCTATTATTAACCATCAACCAGCTACCATTGGTTGCTGCCTTGACCCAGCTGGCCATATCACCAGCAGTCACTGCTGTCGTCTCCAGGTCTGAGCCCCCGCCCGCTGCGGGCCTCGGAAGACCATGCTGTAGTTCCACTGAGCCCCGGCCACCTGGGCAGCAGTCGTCTGCTTTCGTGTTGTACTAAGTTATATGGCTATGGGTCAATATTCACCAACCAACTAACGGGGATGATGACCAACCAACAATAAGGAAACAAAGGTTAATGATAGAGGAACCAGGGGTACAGGGTTTTGACCCACTGCCATATGGGTGTTTCTCAAGTTATATGGTACCCCTAAAATCATCCATTCATAGTCATTTACAGTAATAACCAGCCATTTTTGGGGGTACCCCATTTTGAGAAACCACCATATGACTGTAACTGGTGCGGATAATCTAAATATATCCAAGTCATATAAATCGTAAGTTACTGCTAGTAACATGCTGATTCTAGTAATGATAAACGAAGTTATACTCGTAGTTACTAGCATTCTTGGTGGCGATCATAGCAATTCTTAGAGTCATCGTGTTCGCAATGACACGATTGATCTAGATGGCGTTCGTGCCAGCGGCAGCAGGAAGCTGAAGAACTGGGCCAAGTTTTTGCCAACAGGCAGATGTTCATCGAGCTGGTGCATCGATTGAACCACATCTTGATGCTATGGGTGGAGCCTTTCATCACTGCAACAGTATCAATGCTTCGTGGTTTCCATTCAGCGGCACCATGCTTCATGCTGACCTCAACGATCTCCGCAACGGTGATGTTGATTTCTTCCCCGGGCGAATAGAGTCCTTGAACCGCAGTCGAATGAGATCACTGCGGAGATTCCATCTCAGCGATTCTTTTACAACTCATTAACCATGATTTGACCATTTATTCATCATATTTGCACTATTCAACAATGGTTAATTTTTCACCATTTATTGAAGCTATTTTAGCATTGATTGGCAGGGACCAGGATCAAAAAAAAACATATAAGGATCAAAAAAAAACATCCCCGGGGGATCAAAAAAAAACATATAGGGATCAAAAACAAAACAAAGGAATATGTTTTCACGATGCGTGCGCAAGTTTCCCCTGTCCCCTATCTGCTCGGGGATCAAAAGAAAAACATACGAAGATCAAAAAAAAAACAAACCGTTTGCTGTCACTTGACTTGGAAAGCCCTGCTCAGTTCTCAGAGATCAAAAAAAAAACAAACGGCTGGCTGTCACTTGACCTGCACAAGGCCTTGCATTTCAGATTTGAATCAAGGCAGTGTCACAGACAGCCGTTTGGAGTATAAAGACTGTCTTGTACCCTCACTGTGCTGTTATTCACGAATGTGTAGGACGGGTTCTCGTTTCATACTGGGGGTCTTCGGGTGGAGTCGCGTTCGCTGGACCAAGCATCAAAAAAAATGACAGTCCAAAATACAGGGGAACAGCGCGTTTCGAGAAGCAAAGGCTATCAAAAAAATTGACAAGGATCAAACATTTGCATGCTATTTGCGGCATTTTGGAGCTAGGACCTCTCATTTCGCATGCTATTTGCAGCATTTTGGATCTAGGACCTCTCATTTTGCATGCTATTTGCAGCATTTTGGAGCTAGGAGCTCTCATTTAGTATGATATGTGCAACATTTTTGAGCTAGGAGCTTTCATTTAGTATGCTACGTGCAACATTTTGGAGCTAGGACCGCTAGTAGGACCTCTCATTTTGCATGCTATTTGCAGCATTTTGGAGCTAGGACCTCTCATTTTGCATGCCATTTGCAACATATTGGAGCTAGGACCTCTCATTCAGCATGCTGCTTGCAGCATTTTGGAGCTAGGACTTCTCATTTAGCATGCTGCTTGCTGCATTTTGGAGCTAGGACCTCTCATTTAGCATGCTGCTTGCTGCATTTTGGAGCTGGGGCCTTTCATTTAGCATAGTACTTGCAGCATTTTGGAGGCAGGACCTCTCATTTAGCATGCTATTGCAGCATTTTGGAGCCAGGCATGCTGTTTGCTGCATTTTGGAGCTGGGACCTCTCATTTTGCATGCTATTTGCAACATTTTGGAGTGTTGTTGTTGTTGTTGTTGTTGTTGTTGTTGTTGTTGTTGTTGTTGTTGTTGTTGTTGTTGTTGTTGTTGTTGTTGTTGTTGTTGTTGTTGTTG
>VSDK01019544.1:0-18369 GCA_009767595.1 Symbiodinium kawagutii | reverse complement strand
GGAGGATGGGGGAATGAAAGATGGGAAATCTATTGCCTAACTGTATCATATGGATTGCACATGATCCACCCCGCAAATGATGGCCTGCACCCTGGTGTACTGATTTTGCACACGACGACTGATAGTGTCTCCCAAACTCCCAGGGAGGTCGATACGGACTTTAATTGTGGGATAGACATTTGGACACTTTGACCAAACTTAGTCTTTCAAAATCGGCGGGACACCTATGGACACATTTGATGGTCATTGAAGCATTTACTCAGCTGAGTGTTTCTCCAAATAGGGGAACCCCCAAGTTATGTTTGCTTTATTGCTTTGAATGGTTAATAGAGGGATGATAACTGGGGGCACCGCTATATGACTTGAGAAACCTCCAAGTTCAGCTTTCAACGATTGAAATGGCTGTGGGTCAAAACCCTTAGTCCCCCTGGTTCCCCTATCATTGACCATTGTTTTTCCTATGACTTTGTTGGTTATCATCCCCATGAAATTGGTTGCTTAACTGCTTGACCCACGGCCAAATCATGACCCCTAACGTTGCTGCTTCACCGGCCACCCTTTAAGCTGCCTTGCTGATGGCCGCAAGGCCAGATGGTACGTCTGCAAACTTCCTGGGTCGACATCATTGGAACACCGCAAGGCCAGGGTCTGTGTAACATATAGTACTTAATGATGCTGAATGGTAGCCAAGAACAACTGAACAACCAACAGTGATGATGATAATAAAAATAGTAATAGTGATAATTAATAGTCTATGGATCAATATCCACCATCAATAATGGGGACAACAAGCAAAAATAATATAGGGGAAACAATGGGTGAACCAGGGGTACAGGGTTTTGACACAGACCCATATAGTAGTTAATGATGCTAAATGGTCGCCAAGAACAGCCAACAGTGATGATGATGATGATGATGATGATGATGATGATGATGATGATGATGATGATAGCACTAAAAAGTATGTTATTTTATTAGGCACTATCATAATAATGCTATTACTATACCTGATAGTAGCAGTGAATTATGGTTCCAAATGGTTCATTAGCTATTATTTGCTACTATCAGGTATAGTAATTTGGAACCATTATTTGTTGCTATTCCAAATGGTTCATTAGCTATTATTTCTAGGAGCAAAGCTTTGAGTTTGCCGTTCACTTGGCCCTGGCACTCCAAGCAATCAGCCCCTGCTGTTGGAGCTGCTGGGGTCCATCAACAAGCCGCACAAAAAACTGTTCTCGAGCCTCAAGTCATCCTTTTTGAGGGGGGCATAGGTTGACTACCCTTAGGCATGTTAATGTTTCCTGATGATGATTGATGATGATTGATGATGATTGATGATGACTGATGATGACTGATGATGGTGAATACACTCATTGAAAATCCTGCGGCAAAAAGGTCCCTGATTCTGCTGGCAAGCTGGCGGAGTGCAGCCATTTCATCCAAGAATCAAGTTCTGCGATGGCGACAAGTAACCATCGAATTTGCCAAACCTGGGGTGGAGTGGTAGGAAGGGGCCATGCGATGCTATCCCACCACATACTTTCTGCCAAATGTTTCTATCATGCGAAACTTCATTTCGGGATACCCCGTGTGGGATGATAGGTATTCTCACATCGCAATGGGTTATGACCTCTGTCCAAACCACCCATCGTCCCTAGCAGGACGCCGCCGCTTTTAATCGACGATGAAATGCAACAACCCCCCTTGTTCTTAACATGTGATGATGGAATATCAAACGGGTAATGCTTCAGAAACAGCGCGTTTCCGATGAAAACAGGGCGCCCTGTTGTCAGTGGTGCCTTTGGAATGGACCGCCTATGCATGACTATGCGTAGGATTCCTCTGCCGGAATCATTTTGGAACCCCCCCAGCCACTTCGGAGGGTGCAGCGCTACTGAAAGAAGCTACGCATCTTAACCAACTGACCATTATCTAACATTACACATCATGACCACTCATAAATGACTCACAAACCTTAGTCACCCGCCATGAAACCAGCATCCACCATTCGGAACGGGACACACCGTTGCATCTTGGGCCCCTGCACATCGGGCCAAAGCATACCTTGGAGAAAGGCATCTCCCACGAAAGTTCAAGCCACACAGTGCTGCCAGTGGAAGCCTAAACAGCATAGCAATGAACCATCAACCACTAGAAACCATTGGATATCAACCATTAGATAGTAACCATTGGATCTTAACCATTAGTAACCATAGTAATGAACTGTTAAGCACTGGTTCTTAACCATTGGCCATTCAAGAACTCCATGTTTAAAAACAAATCTCTGCCTTGCAGCAAATCTCCGCTGCTGCTCAAAAATGCTGGGAAAACAGCGCATGCTTGCGTTTGCAGTGTACGACATACGACGTGCAATGATTCCATGGCTGTGTTTGGCTCCAAAGTTCCAATGCTCAGCAAAAATAAAGCAATTTCTTGTGGGAGTCAAAGGGTTGCCTGGTGACAAGAGTCTTAGGCCTCTGTCACCGTCACATCGTTGACACCAAGATGTAGATTTGTAAAACACATAGACTTCTCCGCCTGTCTTAGTTGAACACAAATACACGAAAAAAATATACTGCGAACGTTGTAGTTGCGGGGTCTATAACAATTCTTGATGATAAACCATTCTGAACAGAATCATGAACTAGTTTAAACAACACTGACCCAAAAACTGACCACTATCACATGGCTGATATCACCAACTGTCCGAAACCAGTCGTAATCCTCAAGCCCGAAACCCACCTGTCACCGAGCCGCCGATGGTAGCGAACATGCAGATCCTCCCGTGCTTCAGCTCCACGGCCCTTCGGCGATCGAAGTCCTGCTTGGTGCAGTCGCCACCGCAGTAGCCTCGGCACCGGTCACCAGCAGCTGGGAATGCTGATGCCAACTGCTGGGTTTAGCCACACAGGTCCCCCCAAGTCATGCAATATGGACCATTTATAGTGTGAGACCATCCATTTTTCGGGGGTTCCTATGTTTCAAAAACCGCCCAATGACCTGGGTATGGGCCAATATGAACCAATCCCCCCCCTTCTCTCTCCCCACCCAGCCCTTTCCGCTAGTTTGGCCATCTATGATTGGCATCAAAACCCCGACTTGGATCGGGGCAAACTAACAACCAGTGGATTTACCCGTTGCAAACAACTGAATTGTTGGTTGCAAAGACTAGTCATCAATAAATATGTATGGGAGAATCATAGACAGATTTAACGTTTAACGTCCATATGGAATGCGATGACCCAAATGCATCGGTCAACGGTTTATTACCTCAAAGAGCGCTGTTCAACTTGTGCATAACTGTTCATTATAAGATAGTAAGGGTTGGTCGTCAGCTATGTACTGCACCTGTAGATGGACTTGATGGTGGTATGTATGGCATGTCGATGAAGCACCGCGGTAGGTCAACTCAATCAGATTGGACATTGCGGATTGAATTCTCGGGGCCAGGATTGAACTCAGTTCATCTGGTGGTTTCTTCAAAGAGACCCCAAAGTTATGGTTGGCTTATTCATATAAAATCCGATCAATGGTTCATAAACTGGATGATTTGAAGGGAACCCTAGACCTTGAGAAACCACAGTAATACTGGTACTTCTACAAGGGTTACCCCTCAATCATCTACTTATGAATCATGAATGACTTTGGGCTACTCCAAACTGGCGAATCAGAACCCACCAACTCACTTCATCTCAGTTACCGATGGGATCCCAGAAGAGGAGCGGGTCGCAGGCGCCAATCTCCTGGAACCGCGGAGATCTCCCTAGGTTTCGCCCTTCAACTCTGCGGTAGTGACGCCGATGTCGACGACTGGTGAGGTTTTCAACATGGTCATGGGGAGATCTCCTGGGGGTTCAATATGTCTTTTTGTTGCTGGCTTTTTCTACATGTTGATTTTCGATCACGCTGTGGTTTGATCTGACTTTTCACGGTCATCTTTCATTATCTGCGTCATCACCATTGTCACCAGCAGCGTCATCTTCCGTATGGTCGTCATTTATGTGTACAAGTTCATGGGAACGTCAACACCCCACTTAACCCTGCCACCCCCTGTCACGTCAAAAACGACAGCCCCGAAGCCAGCAAGAAAGGCATTGAAGTAGGTCATTACAATGGGAAGAGCGCAATTGGAGGGAACAACAAAGGCACCCAGCTACACGAAGTTGTAAATTGAGAGTAGACGAAGTGAAACATGTGTCCAGGAAACTGATCTAGTGTAGATAGCTACATGCATGTTCAATTCATGTCAATTTACCAGGTAAGCAAGTCTCCGAGTGGTGCCGTTGTCTGCGTTGTGCAAATGAAGTGACCATGTTCCTTTCGATGAGTTCAATGGAAACAGGACTTGTTTCTACACATAATCTGAGGTGTATACATAATCAATCATCTACTTGCAGTGCAACAAATATCTAACAAGAGTGACTCATATCTCTGCTTAGAGCTGCTAGTATGTTTGTGTAGCTATATATTTGTTTGTCTTTATATGGTGGTTTCTCAGAATCGGGAACCCCAAAGAAATGGTTGGTTTATCACTGTTGACTGTTGACAATAAACATTTGATGATCTGGGTGGTCCTCCTATGACTTGATCAACCACCATACGGGTATGGATCAGTTCACCCTGTACCCCTGGTTCCCCCATCATTAGCCATGTGTGTTGCATGCTGCAACCTGCGAGCAGTGCAGGTCACCTTCGAAGCATCGTAGGCGCAGCGGACTACGGAACTCCTGGCGCCAGGCAGCCATGGCCATGGTGGTGGGCAACCCCCGAGCTGAACATCAGCAATCTGTTATAGGGAAACATCAGTGGAAACATCATGGGAAGCATCATGGGAAACTTCAATGGAAACATCATGGAAAACATAAACTGTCCAAAACATCTCTCCAGGGTCATTACTGCACAACATGGCGGAGGGAGATCCTCCAGTTGTACATGTTGATTTGAGCGGGACCCAAGTTTTTGGATGCGGATCGATGCTTGCCCAACAAGTAAGGGGTAATCAACAAGCTTATCAAAACAGCAGTCTATAGCCCCTACTTAACAAAAAATGCATTTTATAGCCGTAGCCATTCTCTGTGCTTTGTTCAACCCATATGGTAGTTTAACAAGTCATAGGGGACATGCCAGTGATCATCCCTTTGAATCATTTATAGCAAAAAACCAACCATAAATTCCCCCAGTCACTGGCTTGAGAAACGCCCATATGGTTGTGGGTCAAAATTGGGTAAGCTACAAGAACCAGTGGTTAACATAGCAGATTTCCATTATATAATGGCTAATGTTGGGGGGGTAATGATGGCTTGACCCATACCTATATCGCACATGTCATCAGCTGGCTGAGGTGACTCGCTGGTCTTCCATGATCCCACCTGCTGCTGGGTCGAGCCATTGCCGACATCGCCACAAAGCCAGCCACGCTGGCTGCACCCGCCGCGCCGAGGATGGTGCTGCCTGCACGGCCAAAGAAAGGTAGCGCCAGTCTGCTCCATGATTATCATGATGAGTATCATCACAACACATTTTATGACATGATTTGCATACATACATCTAATTTGTATGATCATGATTCTTTGTGACAACATATTTGGCGCAATATCTGGCAGAACCGAAATCTTCGGCGTCCTCGTTCAATCACACCGCCTGAACCTTCGGCATCTTTCGGGCTGCGCCTGTGGACTTCTGCTCCACTTGGGTTGCTCCCCGCAGAGTTTGCCTCGGACCCAGCCGATCGGGTTCAGTTTATAACCTCAGGCTATGATCGGATGCCGATGATATCAGGAATGATATCCTTACAACCAATGTATCACAGCCTGGTTTTTGTCATTAGAACCTGGTATCAATGATACAGTACTACCACTATCATATACCCAATGGCACAACCAATGATCCATGGGTGGCAAGTCCTATGGAACTCGGCTAGATACCCCCAACAACTGTACCATTCAAAGGGTATCTTCAAGTGGTTCCAATGGATAGTTTGAAGATGTTTGAAGAATGTGTCCAAACAGATTTTGACCGTTCATGGATAGTGGTTCCAACTGTTTGAAGAATGTTTCCAAAAAAATCGTCCATTGAGGGTTCTCAACCATTCTTCATCCTCCCTCGCCCTGGTGCCTGGTCTGAGTGCCCTGTGGTGCCAAAAAAGCCGTGGAGGCCATTAAGGCCGCAGTGCCAGCGGCAGCACAAGAGATCTTGGACATGACAGGCATGGCCTGGAGCCGACTGCCATGGGGCTAGCCTTGCGCTAGAAATGGTGTTTGATGGTTGATGATGATTGTATGATGATGGAACATGATGGATGTACCAGCCATCAGTATCAACCATATCATGATTGTATAATGATCGCTTGAGGTTAATTAATGAGAAATTTGAAGAAACCTACAGTAGCTATGATGGACGTACCCAGGGCTTAGCCAGCGGATCCCATGAAAGCTTCCCCTGCTGTTTACATCCCAAGTAAAAGTTGCTATCATTGGTGATGGTTGGTTGTAATCCATCACCGTGGACGACGTCTCGGTTCGTTCACATAGGGAAAGAAGGGGATCAACACCCTGTGTCAACTGCTGCAGGACGGTCAAGGGAACATTCGTTGGAACCGATAATCATTGATGTGTGGCTATGGATATCTGTCATGGATCTGAAAAACAAAACAGGGCAAAGCGTAAAAGTGATTTTGAAAACAAAAAAGCAACAATGATAATAAAATGATAAGAAAACGTTCAGACTTGTTGTGGCATGCATCAATATAACAGAACCCTGCACTATTGTGTGGGCCCTATACTCAATTAAGGTGGCCTGTCACTAGCGCTCCCAAAGAAGTTTAGTGAAGATACCTTTTTTGCTATGAAAGTTCCCTGGAACCTCACTGCGTCCACCCGTGCAGCAACTGGGTCTCCCTTGCAGCACTACAAAGTGGTCGAGTCAAAAAAAAGGACGGCCGCGCGGTACCGTGCTGAGCCGGTTGGCAGGTCGACCAAGCTGCACACTGTGATAACTGCACAAACGGGGGGCAGACTGCCAGAACGTGCTATGCCAAACCTGCTATCACAAGAGATCACCAAGTACAAACGTTTCGGTGCTAGTGGCCATGTTGAAGAGAGGAGACCATGGCCCAGAACGGGCGAAGTTGGTTTGTGAAGCATCGGAACCTGGATCGACGTGATCATCGAACGCACACGGCTTTGCAAATCGGCGATCTTTGATGCGATTTTTCGGGCAGAAATCATGGGGTGGTGCCTGAAAATAGGGAAATTGAAAACTGGTTGGTTGGTTTATTACTATAATAGGGGACCCCAAAAATGGTTGGTTTATTA
Organism: Symbiodinium kawagutii; assembly: GCA_009767595.1. Taxonomy (NCBI): domain Eukaryota; class Dinophyceae; order Suessiales; family Symbiodiniaceae; genus Symbiodinium; species Symbiodinium kawagutii. Next base: position 11,053 of record VSDK01019544.1, on the reverse strand, counting down.
CTATAATTGGTTGATAAACTGGATGATTTGGGGGGGATCCCTATTTTGAGAAACCGATCCCTATTTTGGGTAACCACCATGTACGCGATCTTTCATGTGGAAATCATACACGTGGGGGACCAGTATATCTGTGGAGGCTCCTTCATGGATTCAATTCAGGTGGGCTGGGCAGTGACGTCGGTGCTCATTAAATGGACATCTCAAATTTTGCGTGATACAGGTCGCGTAGACCACTGAAACAAGGGCATGTGGAAATGTTACAGAAATCCTGCTGAATTAATCATTGACAAGAATCAAATGAAAATCCACCCCTTTTTAATAAAATGATAAACTATATTAACAAACCACCCCCAGTTTACCTTGAACTACTGGTGATTTACCATCGAACATAGGGGTAGAAAAAATGTGGATCTAACATTAAGCACTATGAAGCATCATTGGGGAGGATCATGAACCTGTGCTTTTCCCTCCCTCAAATGATCATTTGTGCAACGTTTGGGGGTACGGCAATTTCTACACATGCCCACCTACCAACTGTGAAGCGACTCAAATGGATCGCTGAAACGCCATCTTTTCCGACCATATTACCACCGCACACCGGTCTGTGTTTGTTTGGAAAAGCTAAGAGAGGGAAAGTTTCTTCATTGTCTTTCCAAAGACAAGAGATGAGGCCTTTTTTGCCTCATCCAAAAAGGGGTGCAAACTGATGCAACTGTGGAAAAGCGCTGTTAAAACTGGCCAAGGGCCATGCAGTTCCAGTGCGCTTCAGAGACCCTTTGGGATGAAGTCACCCACCTCAGAATAAGGCGCCGCTTGCACTTCGCCACGGCTACTGGAGTTGGTCGTTCTGATGATTGAGTTGTTTTGACAATCGCTTCATGAGCTATGGCCCTGCACTCGTCCTTTCGTTTATATTGCAATCCGTTTAGACAGGCTGTAACTAATACTTTCCAAACCTCTGAAACCTGTTGCTTTTGGCAGTTTCCAAGCTACAGTCTCACGGACTCACATTGAGATTCCTCAACGAGTTAGGGTCGGATGAGTCAGCTCTGTGAGGTCAATGGAGTCAATGCTTGTATAAGTGATGATGGTTGCAAGATGTTGCGAGTACAACAGTTTATTACAACAGTTTACGTTTCTGCGCTAAAACCAGATTGCTAGAAACGAGGCAGTACAAAGCCTGCAGTAACCAAGCAGTTCTTGCAGCAACCACCATTCAACCAGCTGATTGGTTAATAGTTTATTGCTATATACCAAACCAGTTGATTGCTTAGTAACTTGTTTAATTGCTTTTCTATCTATAATCAATATATAAGCTTCTAAATCATTGTAAAGAATAGTAGCTTATTTAATTGCTTTTCTATCTATAATCAATACATGAGCATCTAAATTATCACAAAGAATAGTAGCTTGCTTAATATTATATATAAGTACCTTTAACCAACTAAGATGTTTTTTTGACACTTGGGCGCCCGACCGTGGACTGGAACTCGGCTTGAGTGAAGTTGGGGATCAGGGAAGGGCCCTGGCCTGGCGTCGAAATCAGTAAGCAAGAGAACCTCTGAATTTTAGGAGCTATCAAATGGGAAAAATCCACAATAAGGGTGGCTAATAATACCATAATGGAGAGGTATGGAGAGGTATGAAATACCTAATGTAAGGAGGTATCTGATGGTATTATTCACAATCATGGTGGCTAATCAGCGTAGATAAGTTGATGAATCTCAGGGATAATAAGCAACCATACTGATTTGTAAACGCCATTACCCATGACAGTCAAGGTTGGTTTATGGTGGCCAAGAACCATCAGCAGCAATCGGGAATATGCCAACAACCATCATCAACAGCATTAGCCGTTCATGGCGAAACCAGTTGTTCATTCTCAATAAAATGAGATTTGGACGTTGAGAATCGTATTTACAGTAGACGTTTTTCCTGCGGAAATGAAAATAGATACTAGACAAAAAGATTGGGTATAGACATTAAGTACACATATTGGTGCAGGTCGGTTATTTAAATATGTCTATGGGATTCTATGGGCTCTGAATATTGATATGCGGGGATCGGATATAGATATGAATTAAATCATAGACATAGATGTATAGATGTAGGTACCTCAAGACATGTAGATGACCATGTAGATGCACTTGATTACCTGTGATGTGTACATATAGGTATGATGAGTATGTTTTTAGATACATGGCCATTGCTCCGAAACTTTGACCGCGGAAAAACCTGGTTGAAACATCGATTTTTTTGGTACAGAACTCAAGTTGTAATTTGTACAGTTTGAGAGATATGGCTATGGGTCAATATTAACCAACCAACTAACGGGGGATTTCCACCAACAATAATAGGGAAAACAATGGTTAATGATAGGGGAACCAGGGGGACTAAGGGTTTTGACCCACTGCCATATCGGAAAATACTAAGACAAATTTGTACAGTTTGGTAACCTCTGAAAATCCTGGAAGTGCATTTGTCTCTTCGCCTGTTGGAGACCTAGTTACATCGATTGGTTCTTAATTCGTTGGTCGTAAGATGCCTGATGCCCCACATGTGAGCTACCTCAAAAATCAGCAAACACAAAATGGATCAAAATGGAATATCTCCGGAGGCTTCATTCTTCAACGTTCTCGTTCAGCATCCTTAAGGGTCTTGTCGAGAATACTTCAATATACAGCTTTAAGATTTGCAGTACTTGCAAAGTGTTTTGGATCTCTCTATGGCTGGAAAAGAATAACTGGTTTGGATATTCGACGAGAATTGAAAGTCATCTTTCAACCACCCAATCTGTGTGGATCCGAAGGAGTGCTATGACTTTTTGGTTGACCAGTTCTCCTTAATGCAAATGTAGCCTTGTCACTCTCCCAATGCTGCTATGCAAAACTGCTTGATGCAAATCTAGCCGTTTCAATCTCTCAATGAATGATGCAAATCTAGCCTTGTTGACTCCATGACTCAAATATCAACAAATAGTTAAACTTCAAATAGTTTCTTGACTCAAAAATCAGCAAAAATGCTGAACTTCTATGAGTTTTGCTTCAAACCTGTCACTGCCTCACCTGGATCACACTTCCGAGTTCGGCACCTGTGGATGCGTTGGTGAGCACCATGAAGAAAAAGCCCACCATGGCCTGATGTCCGGCGGCACAGTGCTTATCACAGCGCTGAAGATACAACCACCGTTGCAGCGAACTGTTCATCGCCATCCAACCAACAAGAACCAAGCCTCATCAACAACATTCCACAGAAATGACAGCATCACCAACAACAAAACCCCACCCCAACTGCAACTACCGCTGAAGGGCTCAACGACTCTGAATGCTTCCCAAGCATGATTGCAACCATCAGCCATCAATAAGCATCACTGGTTCGTGACTCACCATGCTTCGAACGACCTGGTTCTTCCGAAAGGGCTGAACTGACAGGTCCCCGACCAATCGGCAGTGCTTGATCTCTCGGAGACGCATGTTGTTCCACTCCTGGCACGATCCATTCAGAATACAACCACTGATGTGCAGCTGGATGTCTTGATGGTTGATAGTCAATGGAAAGTGGTGCTTATCTGTTGCTGTTCGTCATGGATGGCCGCGAATATTTGATGATGCTTCCCCTGGAAATTGCTGCAATACTTAAGAACCAAGCGTGTGATGAAGGTGAACTCAACGAATGGCCTTGCTTTGATCAAAAGGCGATTTTTTATGGCTCGGACTTGCTCTGTTGCTTACTGCTTGCTCTTCAGCCCCAACATTGCCCATCACAACCCACTATGTAGCATGGTCAAACCAAGCCCAGCCCAGCCTCAGGCTTGTAGTTGGCAGTGAAGGTGGGTCCAAACCACTTGGGTCGCGTGCTGCTCATGGGGGCAGTTGGGTTCCAGCCTTGAAGCGACACAGGGCAACTCCAAGGATCGGTCTGTAAGGACACTTTCCACACGGACCACACTGGGTGTAGGTGTGTCTCCTCAAACATGACTCAAAGCGAGGCGTTGAGCCCTCAAAGGAGGAGAAATGCAGGGAATTTCTGAGACTTTTTGCTGTATATTCTGTTTTGCTGCAAATTCAGTGTCTCCATGTCCCTTCCTCCTGGAATCACCCCCCAGCAACTGGCTCAGAGAAACAACTCTCATACAACGGGGCTTCCCAGGGGCCAAAGGCAGGGCATTTCCTCCAGGCTGGGCTGTGTCTAGGTCACCAGACCCAAGTCTCCTGGCTGCACACCCTCCTCAGCGCAGGACTGCCGGAAAAATAGCAGCGCCACCACCACAGCAACAGCAACAACCACAACAACAACCATAACCACAACCACAACGACAACAACAACCACCACGACAACCATAACCACAACGACAACATGAAGAAAACACTACAGTAAACAAACAAAAATAGGCAGCAACTCCAAGTGATACCATGCACTACATACCCGAAATGAAGAAGAAACCAGCCAAATTCGAAGACAAAGAAAGTCTATGTCTCTTCATGTGAAAAAAAAAAAACGCACTGTACAGTAATGATGACCATGGCCTTTTGGTTTCTCTGGGGAATGGTTAGTTCCCGTTTGGTTTCATTCAAGGGCACCGAAAGTGGTGGTGCAATCCACTTTGTTTTCAGCTCTCCATTTCGCCCTTGGCCGCCCTGCGCTGTACTTGCTGATCACGTTCCTGGGGCGCCGGTGAAACTCGTCTCGTGAGAGCCGGATCTTGTCAGCTCTGGGAGCTGCAGCAATGACACCAGCGCAGGTCCTCCTCTGTTAAGTACTCCCAGCTGCTTCAACAGGTTGACCTCTGGATTCATCCTCAACAGGAAAGTTTATGTTGTTACGTAAATTCTAAGTTTATGCGGTTCACAAATCCTCAACAGCTTAACCTTTGCGAAAACCCCAACCTGCAAAGCACAAGGCGCTAAAGAATTGCTCCAAGTCTCTCATATCTCCACAGTTCAGACAGCGCAATCACCACAAGGATCTGCAACCAGCCGATGATAGGGACCTGGAAACGTTGGCACTGCAAATGCCGGCGTCAATGCCAAGTATTTAAAAAACTTTGGCGGTTGAACGTACCAGCGTCTTCAAATGTCCATGTTGCCCATACCAAGGTTATGGATGTTTCGATGGTGCGGACGGGTACCGCGATGATTTACTTAACCGTCTTGCTGCACTGGGTTGTGATTAATCCTTTGATTGCCCAGCAACTGTCTGTTGAAATCCAAATAATCGAGCTGCTACAGACACCTCAATTGCATAGCAGGAAAATCTCCCATGGTCTGTACATGATTTATGGAGCCATGTGACTTGCTCTAGGACACGTGTCATGAGTGCCAGTTCCCGCGGAGACTGTGCCTGGGTGGCAGCCTTCAGAGGGTCCGCAGAATCTGTGGGGTAGCGAGTGATGAAAGGCTCAAACCTGGGCGAAAGGCGAATTCGTTCTTTGACACGGGTCATGGCTGTTCTCCAACTGTTGGTTCACAATCACTTAAGGATTTTTATATTATTAACAAGTACCAAGGGCTATCTTGTTAACTAGCATGCTGCATTGAAGAATTCTTGGTTCACAATCATTATTGACCACGATTATGAAGCCGGTGGCCATGAATCATTGACATTGGGTCCACTTGGATTGGAGCGACGTGGTAGTGCAGACCTGCTGAGGCCTTGTCATGGCTCACCAACCCAGTTCTTGGCATCGTTTCGGTCGTGGTTGCTAATAATACTTGCAACATGTATCAATATGAAACAATCATACTTGCTATACTCAACTAGAAAAAGATCTGATCAACTATTTGAGTATAGTTCCCGTGATCCATATGGTAGTTTCTCAAGTCATAGGGGACCCCCAAATCACCCTTTATCAAGTACTAAACCAACCATAACTTCGGGGTACCCCCATTTTGAGAAACCCCCATATGGCTGTGGGTCAGTTCACCCCGTACCCCTGGTTCCCCTATCATTAACCATTAGTTTCCCTATGAACTTGTTGGTTATTAACCACCATGAAATTGGTTGGTTAAAGCCTTAACTCATAGCCATATTCCCCAGCCATTTCCCCAGCGATTTTTTCCGGCCACCCCTGGGCTTCCCAAGCTTGGCGCCACTGGTCTGGACGGTGAAGCCCAGGGTCTGGACAGGCGCGGCGCCAGGGGGGGTCTCAAGATGGTCGCAGGAACCCCCTTGAAGCAATGGATGGTTATAACCAATGGTAAACCATAGGGGAGGTTATTTATGGCTCATTAACCAGCAATGGATGGTTTGTAAATATTAACCATAAGGGTTAAAGCAATGGATGGTTTATGAATGGTTTATTAATGGTTTAACAATAGGTTGAGGTGGTTTAAGAAACAATAATCAATGGTTCTCAACCAGCAAGAATGGTTCTTATTAATGGTTTATTGATGGTTAAGAATGGTCAACAACGATTAACAGTAGGTGATGAATGGTTCGGTGGTTTATTGATGGTTAACAATAGGTGACAATGATTAGGAATGATTCATGAATGGTTTATTAATGGTTAACAATGGTTAACAATGGTTTACTAGATAACAATGGTTGACAATAGTTGCTTAATGATTTGCAACGGTTTAGAATAGTCTTTTTAGCAAGGGGATCGTAAGCAATAGTAGGGGATATACTAACTGAAATGGTTGCTTCAGTACTAAAAATGATTACATGATATGAAGGATGGTTTGGGAGCACCATTTTCAGGAACACTCAATTCATGAACTAATGAACTCATGCAAGAGGTGAAACTCGGGGACTAACCAGGGCATGAATTGATGAGTACCAAGCTTGAGCACCGATTTGGTAATGTGTGCCTCAGGGAAATGTCCCCTTTATTAACGTCGAATGGTAGTGGCCGAGCTTGCGCCATGCATCTCTAATTGTGCTCCCTTTTTTTACTGGTTGATTATATACTGGTCACGCCAACCAGGGTAAAGAATGGTTGACAATGCGTAACCAGCCTGGGTGCACTGTTCTATCAAGATTCATTTGGCTGGCTCTTCGAATCAGAAATCTTGAAGTCAATTAAAAGACCGGAGTGCCTACACTACTGAAAAGAGGTAAATGTTGGTGAAGGTTGCGATTTTCCCTATCACATACTGAATCACAATGAACCATCTTATTGCTGGCTTGCTAAAGCAGTCTGAAGCGGTTTACACCTGCGAGTGCTTTCTTGACTATCTGGCCGTGGGTCAATAAATACACTGTACCCCTGGTGAACATCCCATAAATGACCCTACAATCGTCTTTGTTGGGATCTGCATCCATCTAATTTTGGGGATGGTCAACACTGACCCACAACAAGCTGGCTTGTGATTAATGATGGTGAGTAACGATGGTGATCAATACCGGTTCATGACGGTCAATGACTATTTTATATAGGTTTTGTATCCCCTATTCTTGTTGGCTATTTTCCCCTACGATTTAGCCATCGACCAGCGAATTAATGGTCATGATGGTTCCAATGGTCAACTATGAATCAAGCATTCATTATAACTATCAATTATGAGCACTATGTATAACCACTAATTACAACCCTTAATTACAACCATTAATTATGAGCATTACGTATAACCATCAATTATAACCATTCACTATAATCACTAATCACCAGCATTATAACAATTATAACCATTATAACCATTCATTATAATCATTAATTACCACCATTATAACCATTGTAACCACTGATCCATCAACTCTGGATTTTCTTGCTGGGAGATCCGGACGGCGAGCATGCACACACGGCCGTGGGCCAGCTCTGCCTCTCGGTACCTTCGCTGGCGCCAGCCACCATTATAACCATTACAACCATTCATTATAATCATTAATTACCACCATTATAACCATTGTAACCACTGATCCATCAACTCTGGATTTTCTTGCTGGGAGATCCGGACGGCGAGCATGCACACACGGCCGTGGGCCAGCTCTGCCTCTCGGTACCTTCGCTGGCGCCAGCGCCAGCGAAGCTCAACCGTTGGAGGGTGGTGAACTTCATGGCTTATAGATTTTAAGGCTATAGCTATAAGCTTATAGATTGATGGTTGAACTTGATGGCTTGATGGCTTATAGACTTGTGAGTGTAGACTTTTATCTTGTTATTAGTTTTTAGCTAAAAGCTTGCAGTCTAGATTGTGATATTAGGTTGACTTGATGACTTATGGACTTGTGGATCGTATACCCTGGGTATATGGTAAATTCATGTAATCCCAATAACACGAAAAATCTAAGTTAGTTGCTGTAGTTGAATGCTGGTAAGATAGAGTTTATGGTGGCAAATAATGGCCTACAATTGGTTCATGATGATCGATACCAAGGTTAAGAATGGTTAGAGCCATGAAATCATGCTGAATGTCATGATGGTGTTTACTGATGTTTACTTCTGGAGTTTTCATTAACGGTGGTCAATGGCGAATATCAATTGTGGTTGATAATGATAGTATGTGACTGTTTGATGTCGTCTGCTACCATCAATATGAAAACATTGTGCCACATCCATGAAAAAATCAAACTGCCAGGTCCCAACAGAAATGGCGTGACCAAACGCTGACAGTTTTCAATCCTCAACGATCACAGAACTTACTAGGCTGCTTCCAGTGGCTACACCATCACTTTGAGGGCGCGAAGATGCCAACAGGCCACTGAAATGACACTGATGTCAACGATCCTTCGCCATCACTAATCATTCCCATCATGAATCATCATAGAAACCATTTATCATAAATCATTACCATCCTTAATCATCATAGTAATGCTCGACCATCATACCCTCACCATCATTAGTAGCAACCTTTGCCAAGTCGGGTCCCACGTGTTGCAACGGCGCATCCCTCCTTGCCGCCCAGGTACCATGGCAGCAATCGCTGGTTCTTCGCCTCAGCGCAGCGGGGTTCGGGGACCTGGGCGCCACGGGGTCCGGCACGGGCTTTGCCAAGGCGCGAAGCCCGCAGGATCGAAACCGGCGTCGCCGATGTAGGGTCCGAAGATGTCGTTGGTGAGGCCCTGGCAACGAGAGTGAACTCGCCATGTTTTGCAATCGAATGAATAAGAGTGATGACCTATGCATATACACATATATTATGCACAATGACACATGTATCTATATGTATAATTACATATGAATGTATGTATGTATGTATGTATGTATGTATGTATGTATGTATGTATGTATGTATGTATGTATGTATGTATGTATGTATGTATGTATGTATGTATATATATGTGTGTATATACATATCATCATACTCAATATATACAAGTGCGCATGCATGTATGTCTTGCATGTGTGCTAGGTCTTGTGCCCCATGGAGAGAGTTCACCCATGTCGTGACCATGGCTCGACCATGGCTCCTGTTGGTATAACCTGTTGCTGTTGACGATAAACCACAACGATCAACCTTGATGCTTCCTAACTATCACCAGTATGCTGGCAATCATAAGACGTCATTGTCATGTGGATTCCACTTCGATGTTGATTTGTGCACTATAAAAAGAGCATCTATCGAAGTCTAGAAAATGTGCATATATATATGTATAGATATATAGATATATAGACACAACAGGTACTGTACCTGTCTGGGTGTCATTTCATATCAAACGTACTTTGCCCTGGCAGATGAACCAGTCCTTCACCAGCCACTGGATTTCTGCTGGATTTTGCCACGGTACATCATATCATAACACATCAAGTCAAGTCATGTCTCAATATACCATGTTCTCAAATCTTCGGAGTTGTTTGGTTGATCGTACAATAGCAATGTTGATTTAGAACCTATATCATTGCCATGCTATAGGTCTTGCATCCATTGCTATTCTCATCTTTATCACATGTATAAATATGAATATAGAAAATATATTCTGACATATCTACATGATTTGATTCATATATATATATATATACATATATACATCTTATGACATATCTTTATCATTTAGTTAATATACATATGTGTAGGTATATACATATATATATATATATATATATTTATGATACACATTGATCCCATATCTTTCCCAGAAATTGATACCTCCACAACCACATGAGCCAATCCCCATGGCCGCCTCGGGCACTGGCGCCCAGGGCCGCCCCGGCGCCCTTGGGCGGCTGCTGCCGAGCCAGCGGCTGGTGGCTGCAGGTTGCTGGTTGGTTGGAGGTTGGTGGTTGAAAGCTGGTTGGTTGGTTGGAGGTTGGTGGTTGGAGGCTGGAAGTTGCTGGGGGTTGGTGGTTGGATGCTGGTTGCTGGAAGTGCTACCCCTACATGTCCTCAACTCTGGAGACTCGGATTTTAGCCGAGTTCTGTCTTGCAACTCTTTCACTTGGTGCAGCCCAGGAGTGTCGCGGGCGGACGGACCGAAGTGGCTCCATTGCCACACAGCACATCAAGATAGATAGCGATAGTCAGTGATAGTGCTTTGTTCCTATTTGCTAGTGGCTCACACGCCAAAACTGAGACAAAGATTGGTCGCCACATACCAGAAAGAAATATAGAAGCAAAGGGATCGAAGAGGCAAGCGTTGCCCAGAGCTTGAGTAAGATTCACAGGAGAATTCAGCCGAAATTTGTTGGATGTCGGCCCAAACGCACATGATTCTGACCCGCATCTCAAACTATGCGCCCTTAGCCTTAGCTCTTGAACCCAATTGTTTCAGAGTCAAAGCCCATCCCTCCCACTGGAAGGTTCGCTTCAAGCGAGTGTCATGGCCACCTTGTTCGCTCTGTCCTGGGAGCAATGGACCCTTATCAAAGTGCTGGATGCATTGGATGCACTGGATGCACTGTGGACCATGGACTTTTGGAAAGCTACTCTTGCGCCTTGGAGAGACTAGAAATGATGCCATTTCCATCTGCATTTTCCTTCAAACGAGTAGTCATTTGTGGGTTGCATGTCCCCCCAGCCCTGCTTCTCTGTCGTGGGAAGGAATCAAGAGCAGTGAACTTCGAAATGCGATGTCTTCCGAAGACTTGCCATCATGGTCCTTTCAATTCCTATGTTTCTGCAGGCCTTTATCTGCATTGACAGCAACCACAAATGTAAGATCAATGACATGGTGCATG
>VSDK01019540.1:376847-404347 GCA_009767595.1 Symbiodinium kawagutii | reverse complement strand
AACAAAGGACAATTTGAAAAAACTTGAAGTGAAGGCACCTTTCGCATAGCGCACAGGATCAGTGCACTATGACATTTTCCTACGGTCACTCTAAGAAGAATGGTGCTCCGTACAGGAAGTTGTAAATACGACTGTTCTACCCAAGAAAGGCTATCTGGAACAAACTGAATTGCCCTGCAGGGTCCGCTCCTTTTCTCCGAAACTTTGCAATCCTTGTAAGTCATAATTTCTAAGCAGAACAATCTGAATGCATAAGAGTCTGCAGCAAGTCTACTGATATTCGCTCACTCCCCTGGCATTTTGATTGTGCCTCGGCGGTGCAAGCTACAAGCTGACAAGGGTCCAAATCATGCGAAGATAAAAAACAGAGCAACACGCTTTGTTCACGGTGAAAGTATGCAAGCAACGGGTATCAAGAGGATCAAGAGGCATCAACAGGCAACCAACCAATTTCCCACGCAGCGACCGGTGGTGGTCCCGACTCCTGGTCAACAGATTTATTTTGTTCCAGCGGACACCCCTAGACTCTCCAGCTCTCCCAGACTCTCCCAGACTTTCCCAGACTCTCCCAGACTCTCGGCGCTAATCTTCTGCGAATTCTCCCACTTGTCTCATCTTGTCTCCAAGGAATCTTGTTGCAATCTCCTTCGCACAGTCTCCCTGGTGTCATACCAACTTGCACGCACAAGCTCTATGGCGGATTTTCTCAAATCATGAACTTGCACACCACAAATCTTCCATTTGAGCAAGTTGGGAACTTGAAGCCTCGCAGCCTTTGTGACACACCTGCAGATCTATAATTAAGGAAAGATCATGAATAAAGTGAATAAAGATTCTGTGTCAGCACAATTCCTGACTGCGTAAAACACAACACGCTGACGTGTCCAGTGGTCACTTCAGAGGGCCAAGTTGCGAAAGACAATGCGACCTCTTGTCAGATCAAAAGGTGACATCTCCACTGTAACTGCATCTCCTTCCATGACCTCAGACTTGATGGGTGACATATTGATGGCACGATTTCTGAAGTACGGCAAGCGAATCAAGCGCAAACGTACGGATGGACCCAAAACAAAGAAACCAATAATGCTAATGCAATCTTAATGCAAAAGTCATTCTGAATGATTCTTCACAATTGAAGTTTGATTCAGTTTCACGCCTTGATGTTATTCATTCGGAGCTTGCCAGCGAGCGTGCATTGTACCTCACACATCGCACCTCCCTCTCTCCTCTCCCTCTCTGTGCACAGCTTGAGTCTCAAAATAGACAAAGAACACGCCTCAGCACCATTGCTCAAAAGCACCTCACAGATCGACATAGCAAGACATAACAAGACATAGCAAGACATAGCAAGACTGTAAAGAGCTCTTTCAGCAAAACTTCTCCAAGTTCTCCAGGCCTTGAACAGATTATGAGAATGTGCAAGCACGTTCCCTTCCAGCTCTATCACATTGTCCTGGAGAAACAGCGCATGAATGTTAATCTTGAACCTTCAAGTCAGCATGGCAAGCAACGTCAACCAGTTTCAAACAACACTCTGAGGAAAGGCAGCCTAGAAAAACAACGTCCTTCTTTTTTCTTTCCTGTGCCAAGGAAGTGAGCTGACTCCACGGAGCAGGGAACGTTTCAAACCAAGCAATCCACACTTGTCGAGGCCAAGCTCTTCCAAGAAGCTAATCCAAGAAGCTAATCCAAGCTCTTCCAAGCTACCTTCTGAACTTGCACTTGCTTCTTGTTGTCTTTTCGCTTTGGTCCTCTTGAATGTACCAGTTTGCCAAGGAACCCAAGCAAGATACAAGGATTGCTCTCCCTCGGGCAATTCAACTGAGATTCTACGGCAAAAATTCAAGTGTCCTCCCACTGCCTTTGCCCTCATACTTGTCTTTGAAAACTCTTCACGTTCTGACCTGTCCAAGCTCATCACATTGACGTTCTGAATCCATGGAACAACTCAATGTTGGAACAAACAGCCTTACAACCGCATAGCCTGGCAAATCCACTGGCGTGTCCGCTCCCACATAGCCGCATACTGTGCTGCATACTCTGCACATCGCCACTTGAAAAGCAGGGGACGTGCAAAGCGGCGAAGGCAAGGCCTTTCGCAAAGACAAAAACAAAGGCAATGAAAAGATAGAGACAGCATATCTGAAGCTTTTCCAAAAGACATTATATAAGCTCTTCAATCTTTTAAATCTGTCGAGCTGTAGCAGATCATTGGACAAAAACAGATCTGGTCGGATGATGTCCCCAGCTGCAATGCCAGCACCGGTCCTCGGAGGTCTTAACGGTTCTCAGGTCTCACCCATTCCACTCTGTTGTGTTGGTTGCAACACCCTGCTTAAGTTTTGAAGTGGTCGCGATAAAGATTGTGACAGCCTGAATCATCGAGACCATGACACTGCTACAAGTGAAACTGGAATTTTGATGATGATGCTGCAACAGGCATGAGCAAACCAAAATATGCACAAGGGGTTTTTTAGTCCAAAACATTTCCAACCGCTTTTGCAACCCTAGAATAGTCACGAGGTATCACGAGTCTCAGTTTCGAGGTACTCGACGTTTCGCACGCCTAGAAGCATCAATGGCGACCATCGCTTCCTGAGGGCCTGTCCACGATGCTTGGCAGAAGAATCAAGCCATGGGACACAAAAATATGAAGAACAAACGATTGAGGCAGATTGAAGCAGTCAGAATTGAATGATGGACAAGTCCCACGTAGTTCCTGACATGGGATGACTTGGGCCAACATTCCGTCTACCTTCCTTTGATGCGATGTGCGTTTACATGCAAGATCGGAGTTCTGCGTTTCTTTTGGTGGGGGCCTCTGGGGTCTTTTTCAGGGGTATCACAAGCCTGAACATTTCCTGGGCGCAACGATTGAATTCCCAAGGTTCTTGAGACCTCAGCTCTACATTTGTTTCCAAAGATCATGATTCAATTAACAACAATTGATTCAACATGTGGCGATTTAATATCAATAGTTACATAGCATGTATACATCCATATACATTTATATCTATATTTATGTATGTTGATTCATATATATATATATATATATATACATATACATATCAATCATTCAAAAAATTCATTGCAGTGCAATCTATTCGTGATGATTCCGTCTGATACTTGCGCAACGAAGGTACTCAGCTTGAATGCAACAAGGGCCACTGGAATCTTGGAACTGCCAAATGCCAACTTGTACAAACCCTGAACGTGCAGCACACCAAACCCTTGGTTCAAAACGACATCAACCCTGTACAGAAATCCCCCGTCCTGTGTATCCTAACAAATGCGCTCTGTAAAATCAGGACCCCAAATACGTCGCCACAAAAGCAGGGCCCCTGGAGAATCGCATGATCCTGAATTATTCAGAGTGCATCTTCAGAGCATAGGGACCGACATTGACATCGCAATCTTAGTTTGGATACGATGCTTGGGTACTACAAGACTTCAACATGACTAGGCTTTGGGAACAAAAGGTGAGGACGATATGTGTACTGCCGTGAACAGCTTGACAGTAGCAGAAAGCGTCACATTAGGTTGATATCAAAACCTCAATCTAAGTACCCTGTCCCTGCATACCTGCATGATTCATTGAATTTCAAGAACATTCTCGTTTCCCAAGGATAATGGTTGACACAGCTGTTAGAGGATATAATATGATCACCCATGTTCCTCTGAACGGAAAGCCTAAAGATACGCATGGCGGGTTGGTTTACAATTCCGTGATGTCTCAATCTTCACAAAACGTCACCCCTCAATCGCAATACAATCGGTGTACCAGCCGCCTCTTGACATTGAGGTCTCGTCGCAAATGATTGAGGCATGGCCTAACACGAGACAAACATCAGAATTTCTATATATATATATATATCATATATTTTCTGTATATTTCATGTGTCTCCATGTCTTAAAGGTTCTAACTTTGAGATCAAAGAAGTCACAACTCCTGTGCCATTCCAAAACCTTTGCGCTGCCTACACAAGCTAAGTGCCTCCACGGAGGCGAGAGGGGAGCTCTCAAAGAACTCAACTGCTGCAGACTGTTTCTTTTAACGAAAGGATACACTTATTATGAGTTAAAAGAACTCATTCTGACTTCTCATAACTAATTGTGACCTATCATGACTTTTAAAAGATTGTCACAAGTTGTCACACACACGCACAGGCTCTGCAAGCCGTACATCGTGAGTTGCTTCCGGCTATGTGGTATCAAGCGAAAAATGTGCTTCAGTGTCATCAAGCAGCATCCAAGGTCGGTTGAGATTTTGAATGATTGTTTGGTCTTTGCGGTCATTACTGCGCTTGGTTTGTCTGAAAATCTACGGTGGCATGAATACCAAAGATCTGATACCATTGGAAATACTACAGTGCAATCACAATTCTGGAGAATGCAAAACTTGTGACAAGTAAGTACTGATTTTAGGTCGACAAGCTGCATTCCAACACATGGAGAGGCCTCTAGAAGTGCGCCGATACAAGGTCTAGTTCAAGACAAAAGACAAAAACAATGATATTTAATTTGTTGGTCTTGTGCCAAGTTCCACTGGGCTAATGTGCTCTCCGCTGGCACGAAAATCTTCATATTTTGACTCGCGTGGTGCTGAGGAGACTTCTGGCCTTGGAACGCTGGCGGAAAAGGGGGTCTTGATTTCATGTTCAAAAATAATTGTACACATGGCGAACAAGAACTGCGTACATGGCAACAAATGACTGTCCAAATGACAACGAAGGATTGTATACATGGCCACGACTGAGTGTATAGATGGCCACATTTTAGTGTAAACATGCCTGTCGATAAAGAGTGCTCCAAATTGGATACCCTCCTAGGGTATACTTTTTTTTTTATTTCACACGATCAAATCTTACTTGATTGACAACACTTGATTCATGGGCAGGTTCTCTTTTGTGATTGTTGTTCTTCATTTCATGTACCTCCTCTCTGTTTCATTTCCTAATTGCCCAAATTGTGTTTTTCATTTCATGAAAAGTCTTACACTGGCTCTTTTTCTGGGAAAGTTCATACGTAGCTGCTTCTTTCATGTTCTGGATGCTTGTCAGTGGTTTATTGTTCTAATTCTTCATCGAATCTATTTTACATCATGGTCAGTCATTTCAGGTACTGCTTCTGTATTTCAGGTTGATGCTCTGTTTGATAGACACTGTCCAACATTTCAGAGAAGTTTTCTTTATTTCAGACACTGGTTCTTGATGTTATGTACTGGTTTTTGGGTGACGGGAACTATTCAAATCAAATCACAAGAGGCAAAGAGCACAAGAAGTGGGTACCCAATGAAAGAACTGCTGCATCGCGAGTTTCTCATCAAAAATTGCCCCTGGGGCTCCTGACTTGCATCAGAAGAACCTATCCAGGTTGGCCTGTCACTTGAATAGCACTCGTCAAAAATTCAAGAGCCGCATTCCAGTGGTGGACAACATCACAACCGGCTGGGCACTTTCTTGGACACATGTCTAGGGAGCCATACAGCAACTCAGGGTGATCCAAACGAAAGAGAAACCAACCAAGAAGAAAAACGAGAGTTTGGCTTCATTTTTTACTGAAGACAAACGTGTAAAAGAAATAGAACTAACTGGAAGACTGGAACGGAAAACTACCATGAGAAAATGAAATATAAGAAAAACCATCACCGAAGCATAGATAGGAACGATGGACTGGAAAAGGAGAAGGAGAAATGGAAGGCAAGAAAGGACAGATTTTGCTGTCAATTTCACGCAGGGTGTTTTGCGCCACTGCATTTCGTGAAATATTTCACGTTGTGTCCTATACATTCTTATACGTGTTTTCTTCGACTTGCTTTTCTGCCTGCTACCGGGGTTTAGCTCAATTACGCAATAAGTTGACACTTCTCAATGATGTTTCTTCATGTTTCTTCATGTTTCTTCTTTTTATGTTGACCTGTTTTGATGTTTTTTCAATGGAGTTGGTTGGTTCACGAGAAAAATGAAGTGAGGTTCCGCAAGCTGCGCAACAGCGCGCGCCTCTGGGAGCTCCTCCTGCCTCAGCTGGGAGACTTCGGAAGGGCCGTTTCCATCTGTTTAAAACTGTCAAGAACATATACATATATACATATATACATATATATACATATGTTTATCTAAAAGAAGTTTTATTGACCTTTTTCAGCAGCTAAACTGGTTTCAGAAAAGCGGTTCCTGTTTACTAAACTCTGCAGCTCTGATGTGACTCAAGGTGGGACATGGGAAAGGAGAACCTGACAGCACCGAAGTGGAGGTGCCCAGGCACACAAAGCCACTGCTGGCACTCACACTGAGGTGTAGGTTTAGCTGCAGAGCTGTGCTGTTTACAGAGCTGTGCACAGGGCAATTTACAAGGTTTTGTTTTTGAACGAAGATTGCTTAAGTGGGAGAATATCTTCATCAACTTTTTAGAGACACACGTTTGATCGGTCTGACAGCGAATCTGAGCCCAATGCACAATGGTATGGGGCCTCAAAATGGTCAACCAACCAACTTGTCACATTTGTTTGCAGAATTCTCTACAACATTTTACAACTAGAGAGTTTGCTGCATGTTGCTGCGCTACAAATAGAGAGGCGAGAAGTGCAAAGGGCACAGCTTGACGCCCAACCAAGGCCCAACTTGGACCCAAGGAGAGCTGTTTGGGACCCACAGTGGGGCGCTGTGCCTGTGCACCTCTCAACCTTTTGATCTCTACCTGTCTGAGCTTTCTACGGAAGGATATCTAATATCATCTAATCATATTCAATTCATATTCAATCATATTCAATCACATTCAATCACATTCAATCATATTTGTCTATATGGTTCTTATCTATGCACCGCCTATCTACAGTACCTCTTCCATCTGCTTGTGTTCTCCACCCAATCTATTTCCATCTGCTTGTGTCATCTCCTCTATCGAAATATCTGTCCTTCTACCAAACTCCTACCCTTTGTTCCCCGTGCTTGTCCACGAGCTGAGCTTTGCGAAGAAGTTAGTCTTCCATCTAGAGTCATCTATGAGTCATCTATGAGTCATCTATGAGTCATCTATGAGTCATTTACGAGTCAGCTAGGATTCATCTATGAGTCATCTATGAGTCATCTATGAGTCATCTATGAGTCATCTATGAGTCATCTGTGAGTCATCTATGAGTCATCTATGAGTCATCTATGAGTCATCTATGAGTCATCCATGAGTCATCCATGAGTCATCTATGAGTCATCTATGAGTCATCTATGAGTCATCTATGAGTCATCTGTGAGTCATCTATGAGTCATCTATGAGTCATCTATGAGTCATCTATGAGTCATCTATGAGCCATCTATGAGTCATCTATGAGTCATCTATGAGTCATCTATGAGTCATCTCTGAGTCATCTATGAGTCATCTATGAGTCATCTGTGAGTCATCTGTGAGTCATCTCTGAGTCATCTATGAGTCATCCATGAGTCATCCATGAGTCATCCATGAGTCATCCATGAGTCATCCATGAGTCATCTATGAGTCATCTATGAGTCATCTATGAGTCATCTATGAGTCATCCATGAGTCATCCATGAGTCATCCATGAGTCATCCATGAGTCATCCATGAGTCATCTATGAGTCATCTATGAGTCATCTATGAGTCATCTATGAGTCATCTATGAGTCATCTATGAGTCATCTATGAGTCATCTATGAGTCATCTATGAGTCATCTATGAGTCATCTATGAGTCATCTATGAGTCATCTGTGAGTCATCTGTGAGTCATCTGTGACTCATCTGTGAGTCATCTATGAGACATCTATGAGTCATCTATGAGTCATCTATGAGTCATCCATGAGTCATCCATGAGTCATCTATGAGTCATCTATGAGTCATCTATGAGTCATCTATGAGTCATCTATGAGTCATCTATGAGTCATCTATTCAAGTCTTATGTCTGCGCTATTCTGCGCTCTTAGTAAAGACTGATGCTGGTCCAAGCAACAGACAATAGAAAAGCACCCACACCAATGCGGATCCCAAATATCGAGCGAGGCACCACGTATCGACAGACAGAGAATTGAACAGATTCGTTGATATATTGGATGAAAGATATTTCACGAGTGAACAGGCATCCTCGTTTGCTTTCATCTACCGGTCTACCCTTGGTTGATTGATTCTATGATGTGAATCGCCTTTGGCACGGGATCATCCGATGGCAAGAGAAACCATGACCAAACAGGCAACCTTCTTTTTTTGCCACACTGCCCATAAGACAGTCTGGCGGTAGCCGTGCTGTTGGGCATGTTTGAAACTTCCTGGTTGGTCGCCTATGTGGATGGAGGGGACGTTCACTGTCGATTTTGTTCCCATCGAGGGGACTATATTGTTTCAAACCCTTTTGAAGACCAGCTACTGTATATCTGACCGATGAAATGCAGAAGGGAGTGTTCTTTGCGTTTGGGCTGAGCAAAGGCTCAAAACAACATGTTTGGGGCATAAGACTGAGTCTTTTGGCCCAAACGGGTTCGTCAACGCTGTTCCAATAAATTCATAGAGAGTGCGGCAAATCCAACAAAGTCGGGAAGCAAGAATATATTTCTTCAAAACGTTTGCAAGGTATCTGAATTTTGGTGAATCTAGCTTTGTTGGTTCCTCGATGTTGAGTTCCCGGCACCACTGAGAGCTACAACTTGCTGAGCACAACGTACCAGTGCTTGGTACCTTGGATTGGCAATTTTGATGTCCTTTGATGAGTCAATGTTGTGTTCCCAAAATTTCCCACTGCGCTTTCAAAGTTGCTTAATAATGTTTAATCCTTCAATGCGGCCGCGTATGTGCAAAGAAAGTAAGACAGCGACTGCTTTTCACTTAAGCGTCGAATGTGGCCATCTCCGTCTTCCGCCTCCGAATCAGGACCTCGCAAAAGTCTTTGTCATTGAAATTTCCAACATCAGGATACATCAGGGCCATCCGTGCTCAGAAACTCTACACACGCGCGACAAAGTCACGCCAAAGTCATGCCAACAGGGTACTTCCTACTGGCACCGCCATCTCCAAAAGTCACGCCAAAGTCATGCCAACAGGCTAATTCCTATTGGCACCGCCGCGGCAAAGATCTCATTACCAAAAATACATGCTGATGGGCACATACAATCAAACACTGGCCGTTCGAACATCAAATCTCCATGGCACACTGCCAAAACCAATGCGCAGGCCATGAGCAAGGCACACAACCAAAATCACATCGCCAGCTTGCATTCCAATGATTGGAAAATATTCTGGTTGGAAATGCTTTCCCCAATTGCACACCATTGAAACACTTGGTAACTCATGAGAGTAGCGAGCACGTCAAACAAAGCGGTTTGAACATCAAATCTCCATGGCACACTGCCAAAACCAATGCGCAGGCCATGAGCAAGGCACACAACCAAAATCACATCGCCAGCTTGCATTCCAATGATTGGAAAATATTCTGGTTGGAAATGCTTTCCCCAATTACATGCTGATGGGCACATACAATCAAACACTGGCCGTTCGAACATCAAATCCCAATGGCACACTGCCAAAACCAATGTGCAGGTCATGAGCAAGGCACACAACCAAAATCACATCGCCAGCTTGCGTTTTGTCATTTCCAGGATTGGAAAATATTCGGGTTAGAAATGCTTTCCCCAATGGCACACCACTGAAACACTTGGTAACTCATGAAAGTAGCGAGCAAGGGGCAGCAGCCAGCAGCAGCAGCAGCAGCAGCAGCAGCAGCTAAGAGATCTCAGAGCAAACCGTTATCTGTCTGAAAGCTCCCCCCAAAAAAAACGACGCCAAAACGACGTGGAAACGACGTGTCCAACGACGCTGCTCAGCATCTTGAGCCAAGGACGCTGGCACCTCTACATACCCTAACTGCAAAGAGTTTGGATCTTTCTCCAGCAGGACCAACAGTCGCAGTCTATCAGCAGCAGTGGACTCTCTTGTCAGTGGCTCCAGCTTTGAGCCTTGAGCCAGCAATGAGTTGGCAATGTACAGAGCGCGCAGTGGGAACATGGGTGTGCAGTGTAGCAGTGTACGCTAACACAGCCAAGAAACCAACCAACCCACCCACCCAGCAACTAAACTGACCATGACAACCAGAACGTCACTAGGTTGAGCCAACCGACTCGCGCAAGGCACCGCTGGTTTTTTATGTCCCATATATTCAAATAACACATGCATTTATACATTAATCACAAGGGCACCGCCACAAAACTGCCAAAAACAAACAAAAATCATCAGAGCTCGCATACGTTTTGGAATTGGCACGACTTCTAACGTAAACCTTTCCCCAAGCTAAATATGATGGTTCCATAAGTTGTTGGCACGACATTGTCTTCCCAGTGTATCTTCGGCGGAAATGTGCCATCACACGCCCACGAACTTTTGAATCGCCTCTGAGTTTCTGACTTCCTTCATGCTTGCAATGCTTGGCTGCAAGAGCTGCATCATCGCTGTTCTTGCCACCTCACGACTTGTAGAGGATCCCCTTTTTCCAAAGTTTCAACTTCGACTAAACCCAACACCCAAATGAGCGTGGCCAAGCCCGTCTACGGAAGGTTTTGGGCCCGCAGCTTTTGTGTAAACATCTCTTTTCGAAACAGTCATTCCAAACTTATGATCAACCCGAATAGAAAACGTAGCATAGCACAGTCTTACGCCCCTAATGAGCCACTACCGAGGTTTTTGACACTGCTCAATCGAGGAGGAAAGTTCAGACTTCCTGATGTAAACTTAACGCTATCAGATTCTTGGATGTTTTACAGGGAGTCTGAGGATCCCAGCTAGTTCTTGGAGTGGCTTCTACACCTCCCAGTGTGACACATACATTCCTGAACAATTCATCAGCGCTACTTTACGCAGGTGCCTTGCTCTCGTGGCGCTCCCCCACCTTTCGGGGCAAGACGGTCGACAAATATGTTTAACAGCACAAAGATGACAGGCAAAAGGACTAGGAAAGTCAACAAATGCAATTCCAAGAAAGACTAATATAATCTATTGTGAGAACATTCATCCACGGTGTTCACCATTTCTATTTCAAATGCTGCATGTATCCTGATGGCCTTTGTCAGGAGATCCATATCTTGCCGCCTCAGACCCGAAAAGACATTTGTTGAAAGTGTATCAGTGTTTTGGCACGTGCAAAGCTCTTTCTCAACCTTTTCACACGCTTTCGATCTGTAAAGCACCTTCCAAAACTTATTCTGTGACTTCTTGCAGCTCTTTGTGGGAACAGGTTCTTTCAATTTTCAAGAGACAACCTAGTCCATAGTGGCAATCCGTGAAATCACAGGTTTGCCATTCCTCTAAGGTACAGTTGCAAGGTTCGTTGCGCAAGCGCAAACTTGACGGAGATGCATTTCAAGAAAAATAGGGAACACAATCCTGCTAGTCTGAGTGTGGCTACGGCCTTTGCGCTGGCTGACTGCACGTTTGGGCGTCCTTGCCAAGGCTTCAAAGGTAAAACTGGTCAGAACAGAGCTGCAAACAGCAAGTCCTTGTCGACTCGTCCGATTGCATCATTGAACAAATTGTGCGGTCTAATCGTTCTATGCAATTGCCAGCATGAACGCCTCTGGCCACTACTTGCTTGAAGGTGTGACAAGCGACAGTTAATCTTTGCACGACTGCAAAGCATTCATGACAAAACAAATAGCTATGTGAGGATGCATCTCTCTCTCTCTCCCAATGTACATACAACTACATGTCTGTAAATATATGCATATGCATCTATATATATATATATACATATATATATATATATATATGTAAATTCCAATATCTGTTCATGCATATATACTTATATACACTTCGGCGAACTAATCTCGAAGTAGAAAGTCCACTATTTATACTGGTTTTACCATGTTTTACCTATAAAAATGGTGACTTTCAGTTTCCAGGTCAGGTTGATGAATAGATATGAATAGGTCATAGGTTTTCCGGGACAGGCAAATTAGGATTTTCGGGGCTCCTTGACATGTGGGCAAGCAGGGTGGCATATCAACGTACATTGTTTGCTGTGTTTGCCTGCTATACTTGCTCGCGCGACGCAGGCTTCATGGATGTGGGGTGAGGGCATTGGAGGGGCATTGGGAGGGCATGTTCACATTCGTGTGAAGCTCAAGATGTTTGGATTCCCGGACTCTGAATCGCCACGAGCACCCCAGCTGTACATCTCAGCAAATCAGCAAACCTGGTCTCAATGCAGCGCTGCTCGCTTTTGCCACCTGGCAAAACAAAGTTTCCTGCCTCCGGAAAAAGTGTGTACCGTTGGGCCGCGGAAAGGTTGAAAAAGAAAGCTAGGAATCCGTGTGGATGTGTGGTCTCGCATGGATTGACAACAGGTACATGTCAATATCAGGAAGATATATCTATTTGTGCGAGTACTACACAGCTCTGTCCAGCAGATTGCTGCGCAAAAGAATGGCGTAAGTGCTGAAGGATATCAGGAAAAATGTCAACAAAAAAAGAGCCCTGACTGTCAAGCCTCTGTGTTCCCAGGAAGCAAATCTATTGTAAATTGCGGGAGCATTTTGATCGAGAAGACACGGCCCTTCGCACCATTTTCTATGCTCCGACTTGACCTATGAAAAGATCAACATCAAAAATCCCTCGTATTTAATTACACATGTCCCTGATAGAATTTATGGCAACTTAATGACAACTCGTGAACTCTTATGGAAGAAAAAAAATGTCCGTAAAAAGACAGCTCTGGTGCCCAAACCCTGAAGTGCCAAAAATTCCCACAGTGGGAGCTCATTTTTGCTACATGCACATACAAACAACACATGCTTGATCGGGAAACCTACGTCCCTCTCAGGGTTTCAGGACCACTGTCTTTGGCGCAATTTGGTACTTTGAGGGTTGTGCGCTTTGGCACTTTAAATCTGAAATTCGTAGGAAATTCGAGCTCCGGGAGGAAGCTTGCGCATTTGATTTGAAACCAGTTCCGCCTGAAATGTTCATTTTTGGCTTCCAAAATCAGAAGACGTGCATCATATCGTGTTCTGTCTTTTCTGCCACTGTGCAAAACTACGATTGTTTTTCTGTCAGAGAGAAAGCCATGTAGATAGATATGGTGCTTTCTTAGATCCAAAATAAAGGAGATCATGAAAAGGTAAGTGAAGTGGAAGAGAATAGCAGGGTGCACAGGTGTGTGTGTGTGTGTGTATGTGTCTGTGTGTGCTTGTGGTGCCGAACCCACACGGCTGGCGAACACTTTATTTGAAGCTCAACACGCTCCTGGCGGTGCTGTAGCAGAATGCCGGTTGCTGCTCATTCTTGCAGAACTCGCTGGGGTCTGAGAAGCAGCAACTTGTGCAAGAGAACCTTTGAGATTTTAAGGTAAAGCAGGCTTTGCAAGAAGTACTTGAGTGCAACTTTTTGAGTCAAACTTTCTCAAGTCTGACTCATTTGACCCTGCCTTTGTGGATCTGACTGCTACAGATCTGGCAGCAAGTTCAACTGGAGCACTCACCTTGCACGTGGTTTCTAATTGGAACGCAATACCTCTCAAACACTCATCATCCCCACATCCAAGAAACGGCGCAAGAAATGGACTATCTGAATCATTCTAAATCTAGGTGCGAACGTGGTAGAATGATCAGAAGATGAAAAGGTGCATCTTGAAGACTCTCCTTTCCAAGTCTAGAAATTGGTTTCCTTTATTCAAAAGCTTACCTTAAGGCGAAAAAGCAATGGGCTTAGCTTCATACCATTCGCTGCGCGGGGATCGAACCAATAGTACCCTTCCAGCATGCAGCTTTGGCTTCACATGTCATGCTGCTCCAAAACCAAGATGGAAGATATTTGTCTTTGATATTTCCAAAGCTATTTGTAAGACGCTGAAATATGCTGCATTGCAAACACAGAACTCGAGAGATTCAGAGGTTGGTCTTTATACAGCTCATAACACCAGGCGCCAAGAGATCAGGGGACAGCACCCACAGCCCTCATTAGAGTTGAGTTTAAGGGGTCCCCTGTGCTGCAAAAGGTCTACGTATCAAACACAAAGCAAACTTTGCAAACTCTGAAACAGATACATTGCAAATTCAGATTGCAAACTTTGCAAATTGCTTTGTGGAGATTGGTCTTTGAAAAATGAAAATTAAGTACTTTATCAAAGTGCTTATTGTGGAGATTCAATTGGTGCACCTCTGAAGGAGAGGGCGAAATAGGCCCATCCCTGCGACCTCGAAATGGCCTCAGTACCAAGGCGAATTGAGAGTCCCACCGAGGTGTCGTGGGAAGAATTTAAGCATTGATATTACGAAATAAATATCAACATATATACAAAATATATATATATATATATATATGTAATTAAATAAATATGTATGTATATAAATAGATATATGTATATTTTTGCACATCTATACATACACATTCATATACTGCTGTATACTGCACGTTTTTTATGTGAGGATTTCTTCTCTGCTAAGCAAGGCACTGAGCGATCGGAATCCTGAAAAGACTCTGAAAAAAGAAGTCGTAGAACTTCATTCTTTTTTGTTCTCGGGAAAAGAATGAAATTCAAAGCTGCGAATGCCAAACAGCGTGCCTTGCAGATTGCCGCAGTGGCGCAAGAGGTGACGCTCTACCTGACTTTCAGCAGAAGAGCCTATGGGAACCTTCTGCGTTGGAACCATCTGGGCTTGGCCAATACGTGACCATCGACAAGGGAAGGGAAGTGCTTCGGGAAGTGCTTCTGAATCATCTGAATCTAATGCATTTTATATCATTTAACATGCATTTTATGCATTTTTGATGAAACACTAATGTGTTTGCAAGTTGCAAAAGCATGAGGGAGGCCTGCACGGAAGTGAGGTGGGCATCCGTGGAGATAGGTGAAGAGGCAGGTCGAATTGCTGGAAAAACTTTCACATGGGTCAACTCGTTCGTCTCTACTCAAAGCCGAGTGTTTTTGCATTTTGACTTGGTGTCTTTTTCCTTGGAGCAATTTCGATACCAGTCCAGGAGCAAGAAAGGAGAACTTTAACACCATCTAAGGTTGATTTTGTGCAGGATGTATCTTTGAACCCGAGATACAAGCAGACTCTACACCCTAGAAGGTTTTAAAGGGTCCAGATGGAGGCTCTAAAAAGAGGATTCTGCAACCAAATGGAACGAAATGCCATGTCCAAATGGCACCACTCTTCTATTCCTCTCACAGGACATTGGAGTCGTGTCAATTCTTTGGTGCCGGTTACCATAACCACCAAGTTGCACTTCAAACATCCCTCTGTCGCCCCCACTTCGACCCACACTGCACCGGACTACTTAGCTCTTGGTGACTCCTGGTCCGTCTGCAACCCCAAACAACAAGATGTATTGATACTGAATTACTATGTCACAATTCTTGGACAACACGTATTTATTACAGCATATGCTGAGCACGCTGCCATTTCCTGGAGATGGCGACCGGCTTTCTCGCCTGAAACAAAGTCTGAGGCAATGTCAACGCTTCACAGCAGCGATAGCCGATTGCCTCGCAGCGGTTCTGGGGCTTCTCGTCAGTGCCTTTTCTGAGTGCACCCGTCCAAGTCCTTGGACATTCTCAAGCACCCCTCCCTAATGGAAACCATGATGGCAATCCTGTAGCGACAATGATCTTAGGTCAACTTGGGTCTGAACCTTCGCCATGGTTTGCCTCAGAGTGTGTGTTGCATTGCCACGATATTTGATTTCTTCGTAGTGAATCATTCTCATTCTAGTTCAATAGGTTTGAGCGAAAAAGACTGCGTATGTATGTCGATAGCATAGCGAGGCAAAACTCTAGCGCTAAAGACAATTGGGGCCCTTGGGACGAAAGCACGTGTCATGCCTCCAAAACATTTCCATGTTCAGCCATTAGAGGCAACACAGACTTCTTTGCATGGGACAAAGCCTACATGAACAAAGCTGGTCCCGGATACAACTGACAGACATGCTCACAGGGAGCAAAAACAGCTAATGTCGCAAACTGTTGTGATCATGAATCTGCCGCCACGCCGGACACACTGATGCATGTAGCAGACAGGGCAACCTCGCATGTCGATAGATGGGACAACCCAGAACTATGGAATAAAGAGACAAGCAAGGGACAAATGGTGCAAGACAAAGGGCTGATATTGGTAGACAGGCAAAGGGCTGATATTGATAGAGAGGCAAGGTGTGCTGATCTTGGACAAATCAAATGAAATTGATCACAAACTGGCAGAGAGACAACATCCATACATGGAAGACAAATTGTCACTTGTGCTAAAAGATGGAGCAACGCTATAGATGAGGCAAGCTATGGTGGCCACAGATTGGACAAGAGACCCGACTCAAAAACAAAACACACATATATTATGATATATAAACAAACAAACAAACAAACAAACAAACAAACAAACAAACAAACAAACAAACAAACAAACAAACAAACAAACAAACATACATAGATACATAGATACATAGATACATAGATACATAGATACATAGATACATAGATACATAGATACATAGATACATAGATACATAGATACATAGATACATAGATACATAGATACATAGATAGATAGATAGACACATACATATACATACATATACATACATATACATACATATACATACATATACATACATATACATACATATACATACATATACATACATATACATACATATACATACACATACATACATACATACATACATACATACATACATACATACATACATACATACATACATACATACATACATACATACATACATAGACATATTCAAGAGATAGATGCTCAAGATATGGGTAACATAGATGAGATACTCCAACAATTTGGGAACAAGAATTGCTACCCATGAGTGGACTGAGCAGACAAAGAAATCCAAAGAAAGAATAAGGAAAAGGACCAAACAGTGGCACGGTTCAATCTGGTAAACGGAAGACAGAAACTAACGACGCCCATCACCACTGCGACAAACGGAAGGGAGGGCTCACAGGACCAACTACACTATTCACCTATTCTGCAGATGGTGTGCTCGGAGATTAAACAAGAGCGTGGACACTTGGGCAGGGCGCGAAGAAGTTGAGAACACTTCTTCACATAATGCAAAAGCGCAGGGGGAGACTCAATGCGTCGCTGAAATTCGGAGAGCTGCCGGTACACCATCGACTCGAAGCACTGGAGAAGCGCCACTGCCACAGGCTGAATAGATCGGAAGGCGAAGCACCACCTGTTCTTGCTGTCCTCGCCTTGAGATTTCCAAGAGTCGGAAGATTCGTCTTGTCCCTTTTATATCCTTTTCTATCATGTTGGGAGTCTTTCATGTCTTTACTCTTGATTTCTGATGGGACCGCTGTGGCCACCATTGAAACGTTCTTGAGACTTTCTTCGGCGTTTGAAGCTGCCAAGGCTAAGTTTGTATAGAGGTTTGAAGCTGGCGAGCCTTTTTGTTGAAGATCTCAGCCGGTTTTGCCCACACACACCCCAACATAATGATAGTAGTTGAAACCTTAGTGGTAAATTAAGGGTTGTAGTTTTGTCTTCCTTACCAGCCCTTTGAGCGAATAGCCAAGTGCAGCCCGGAACCTTGTACAGCAAATGTGCGTCTGATCTGTCGCGTACTGTTTTCCAACTAGCCGTGACATACGTGACCGGAGGAACTCGTACCCTTGAGCACATCCTCCGTGACACAACGTCTGAAAGCAATGGGTACGGGTAGCTGGGACCACCAATAAGAAGTGCTCCATTTTCCTTTGAAGCCTTTTGGCTTTGACCAGCCAGGAAGTAGTTCTTCCTGTTGAGGCTGCTTCACAGTGTCCAAAGCTATATCTAAGATGTCCCTTTGAGGATTTTCCACACCCAGCATTGCAGCAAGAAGCTGTTCACCCTAAACATTTTGCGATGTAGCGAACGCAACATACTTTTGGCATGCTTCGGGCCAACGACGTTGTGCAGCCATTAGCTTGTTCATACAATACCCTACGTATGCATGTATACATGTACGTATGTACATATGTATGTGAATTTATATATATATATATAGATATATGTATGTATGTCTGTATGTATGTATGTATGTATGTATGCATGCATGCATGCATGCATGTATGTATGTATGTATGTATGTGTGTATGTGTGTATGTGTGTATGTGTGTATGTGTGTATGTATGTATGTATGGTCACGTACAAATGTATAATTTGGAATCAATGTGACAATGTGGACTTGAAAAGGCCAAGCTTTGGATATGTGCATGCTTGCAGTCTGGCCCCGAAGCCTAGACTACCTGGCTTACAATTTGAGAGACCGAGCGGATTGTGAGTGCGAGCAGAGGACGCAGAGTGCCACCGATATCATTACACGCAAAAACATCATAAGTCGCTTTGACGTGATAAATCGGAAAATCATTTTGCCAATGTGATGACAACACAAGGGTGGAGTAGGATTTGGTACTCTGAGCACTGCGTGGGGGTCCGGTAGGCTCTCGTTGAAGATTAATTAAAAAACATGTGGATGCCTCACAACGTACAATTTTCGATTCTCTTCCTTTCATCTCTCACTTGTCTAACATCCGTTTCTTGTTTGTCTGCCACCTCTCATGTGTCTGCGTATGTGGGGGTACCATTTTGGTCTGTCCGCTTCTATCCCCCTTCTCTCCACGTTTGTGGATGCCTGAGGGCAGAGGATCAATTGTCTATCCTTGCAGCCACCTTGTTCTGGATTGTTCTGGGAAATGTTTCTGATTTGCTTGAAAGGTCCAGGGGCAGCCAAAAAATGTAAATCCCTTCAATTGACAGTTATTTTATTTTGAATTCACGTGTCTGAAATCATTGACAGCACCATGGCGCAACATATCTATCAGCAAACGCCTTTTATCATACTGTTGTGCATCTTGCTGTCCCCAAAACATCTATCTGAAATTATCACAAGTCTAATATAAGTCATATCTGAATATTGAATTGTAACAGAATCATTTGCAGATTGAGCGCATCATTGAGCACATCAGAACACTTTGTCGGTCAGGAGGACCTGTCGGACCAACCTCTTCAACCTCAGCGCCTGGCAGGTGCAGTCTCTGCTCGCTGTCGTCCCTAGGCCGTACAATGACGGTGCATCTTTGGACCAAAAATGGCGTAACATGTTTGTTTCTCTGCTCGCCTTAAAGCTGTGTCTTTCTTGGCATTATTTCATATAACTTCTATCCATAATTTCTATCCAATACTTACTGCATCTTACTGCACTTCCCATTGTTTTGGAGATGCTGGAGACTGAGCACCGGCTTCACTAAGCTTTGGCTTTTCCACAGTGCATCTTTGCAAAAGACATCACTTGAAGCAACCGAAGAGTTTCTGGGCTTGCAACGATACCAGTTGTAGTTCGACCGGTTGTCGAAGAAGAGATAGATGCTCTACCAGAGACCTCAGCAGTAGGTTCATGTTTTGTCGCCGGAAAGATATATACTCAATGCATGTTGGGTACCCAGTAGAATTCTACCGTCAAATGGGGGCGTTTGAAACATTTGAAACATTTGAAGCATTTCAAACATTTTGAAACATTTTGAAACATTTTGAAACATTTTGAAACATTTTGAAACATTTGTTGCAAATTGCTTTGTTTTGCCAGAAACTAAGGCCCCAACCCCAGGACTGCCAAATGCCACTGATGGTACGCCCCCTGAAATGGATCAACGCTTGGATCATCAAAGTTTCTGGTTTGATCGAGGCCTGCACGAAAGCGGGGTTGATTACGAGTGGCTAAGGCCTGGGCGAGGGTTGACAGATTCTGACATATTCTGGCAGATAACACGCTTCAGCACGCTGTTGAGGCAAGGGCAGGAGATTGTGAGCGGCTGGCCCCCTGTGCAAAGAAGGGTTGACTTAGTTCTTTGGCAACAAACAAAGTGCAAACAATCGAATCTAAATGTCTGAACTCTTCAATGTGTCCTTGCAGCAAATCAAAATTTGTGCTGTGGGTCCAAGAGCGAAACATCAACGTAACAAACATTGGGCTTAAGCAAATTGGCGAGACAAAGGCAACAACTCCACAAAGGATGCAGTCGCCTCGTTTTCCTCAGAGGATACACAAATCTTAGAGAAAAAAAAACTCATGTTTTTTTCGCACCCAAAAGAACGCACAAGTGGTGAAAAACATGGCCTGATTGAAACAAGAGCGTCCAACACAATGAAATCTGTTTTTTGTTTCAATGGAGAATGCGACAATACACGTGCCCGAACAGCATCTCAAAAACAGTCTTTGAGTGCTTGGCAGCGCGAGCTCTGCCTGACCTTATCTGGGAGCGTTCTGAAATTCCAACATACTGGGAATTTATACTTATTTAACTTTGTATGTTCTATACCAAATGTATACATAGACCTATTAACGTAAACACACAACAAATGAGCAAATCCATCAATAGATACATGAAATATATTTTTCTTTTAAATAGAAATAGAAAATAAATAGAACCATCAATAAATAAACATGTACGTATATGTATATGTCTACATAAAAATCAATATATAAATACATAAATATAGAAATACATAAATACATAGATACATAAACAGATAAATAAATTAAAAAAGAAAAAGAAATAAGTAAATAAATAGACACATATATAAGTACATACATAAATACATGAATAATGAATAAGTAAATAAATAGATAGATACATAAATCAACAAAAAATACTTAAATAAATAAGTCAATAAATAAATCAATAATTAAATAAACAAAGACACAAACATATCAATAAATAAATACATAAATACGTAAATACATAAATACGTAAATACATAACACATAAATTAGTAAATAGATATATGTATATATATATAGATACATTGATGCATAAACAATGAATACATAAATCAGTAAATAGATAAGTAGATACATTAATCAATAACTAAATGAACAAACACATAAATATATAAATACATAGAGAAATAAATACATCAATAAATAAATAGATAGAATAAATAGATAAACAGCTATACAAATAAATAGATAAGTAAACAAACAAATGGAAAAATAAATAGATAAATAAACAGAAAAAATAAATATATACATAAAACAAATAAATACATAGATAAATAGATAAATAAACAAATAAATACATAGATCAATGGATGAAAAAAACAAAAAAACAAATAGATAAAGAGATAGATAAATGAACAAATAAGTAAATAGATGAATCAATCAATACGTAAATAAATACACAAACAAACATTTCATTGAATAAATTCATAAGCATATATATGATCTATATATGCTTAAGTGCATAAATACGTAAATACACAAATAAATAACCAAGAGCACAGATACATAAATCAGTATATAAATAGATAAGTAGGTATGTGAATAAATAGATAGACAAAAAATACATCAATGAGTATACAAATAGAAAAAACAAAATAAACAGCTAAACAAATAAATAAATAAACAAATAAATAAGTAAATAAACAACTAAATAAATAAATAAACAAACAAATTGATAAATTAACGAATAAATAAACAAATAAATAGATAAATAAACATACACATAAGTAAATAGATAAATAGACTAATAAACAAATAAACAAATAGATAATTAGATGGATAAATTGACAAACAAATAAATCGAAATACAGATAAGTAAAGACACAAATAAATGAAGATATAAATAAGTAAATAGATAAACTAATAAACAAATAAATAAGTGTAAGTAAATAGATAAATCTTTAAATAAGTAAATAGATCAATAAATCAACAAAAGTAAGTAAATAGATTTTTAGATAAATAAAGAAATAAATAAAGAGATAGATAAATCAATCAATAAATCAGTAAATAGATAAATTCATAAACAAAGAAGCAAACAAATATGTAGATGAATAAATAAACAAAAAAATACCATAGATAAACAAATAGATAAACAAAGAAACAAATAGAGAAATAGATAGATAAATCAATAAATAAGTAAATAGATAAATAAATACACAAAAATAATGAATAGATATATTGATAAATAAGCAAACAAGTGAAGATATTGTGTGTTTTTTTTTTTCGGATTTTGCATTCTCAAAATGTTCAGTACCAAGTATGCGGCGGTAGTTGTCTGGAAGACGTTGGAGCGATGCCCTGGTCAGAGATGGGGTCCTGTCTTTGTGCATGACTAATTCTTCTAAGAGAATACATCATAAGTCATGACAAGTCATGATCGGTCATGATAGATCATGATGGGTCATATCCTCCAAGATCCTCTTGGATCCTTTTATCAATATCCTGCAAGATTCTCTGAGAATCTCACGTGCCAGGCTTGTCTCGACCTGCTCAAAGGAGACCTAGAGTTTCGGACATGTGATTAACTTCAACGACTTTCTTCAACACATCTTTCATCATCTTCTTCCATTCCTCCCTCACATATTCTTCCCCATACTCTTCCCATATGTTCCCGTTCTCAAATCTTCGCATCACATTCGCATCACATTCGCATCACATTCGCATCACATTCGCATCACATTCGCATCACATTCGCATCACATTCGCATCACATTCGCATCACATTCGCATCACATTCGCATCACAGCACATACCAATCACTTGCACACGCTAAGCAGCGTGCACATTAACTTGCCTATGCTACGCATTCGGTGGAGTTGGGGTGGGCTGAGACTAACATTCTCGTTTGCTTGATCAAGTGTTCAATTCATTATGATATAAATAAATAAATAAATAAATAAATAAATAAATAAATAAATAAATATGTATATATAAATACATATAAATGCATAGCATAATATATGTATGAATGTTTTTCTTTTACTACTCAGGGTGTCCTTCGTGGAGCTGCTTTTGATCAAAAGTTTTTTGTTAAAGGAAAAGTTGATTTTGGAGCTTTTCTTCATTTGTGACTTTTTTGTAGATTACAAGGGTGACCTGAGTGCGGGGGTGTTTTGTATTCAGGCGGTAGTAACAGGGAGTATAGATATGCATAGGTTGCTGGCAAACAGCGCTTAACTCGCACACACCACGCAACGTTCATGAGATTTCCACACACTCAATCAGAACGAGTGTTCAAGAAGAAGGCGCAAAAACCAAACCTGTTCATAGCGAAAACATTTGGCACCAAGAAACCAGACCTGTTAAGTAGAAAAATCGGGCATATTAGAGTGTGTGCTAGCGTCACAAATTTGCGATGCCACACCCTGCAGAAGTTCGCAGAAAAGTTCGTAAGACCATGTATGCCCTTTCGACCTGAAATAGTAGTAACGGGATTTGTTTTCAAAATTCAAAACCTTACACCTGCAGAGCAAGATTAAAGTGCTGTGCTGAGATGATTTCATCTGTTGACATGCATGGTTTACGGACATGTTGTCTCTTTGGTTCGAAAAACAACCCGCCGGAATGCTTATATACAACTAGGTTTTTGATTTTGGCCCTGAATATTCCTTCCAGCAGGAGCAGTCAATGTGGACCGTGCCTACGCAACTGACTCCTGTCGCATTCATTTCTAATCAAACAGAGTTTGATTTTCTATCGGAAAGGAAATCCAATGCTTGCTGAAGAGTGCAAAGCTTAAGTCCAACACGCTGTCACTCTCGCTGAATTCACCTTCAAAGCACCTCAACTGTTGGCAACTCTGCCTACAAACTCTGTAGTCAAATAAAAGTGAACCTCCAACGCCCATGCCTCTGATAAGTTTGCAGTATTGTGTTTCTCAACCCGCGAGTTCGAAGTCTTGGCCATTACAGGTAGCTGTGGCAACCCAAGCTTTCTCTAGGCATTGTGTGCCTTGAGTACTTCCTCCACAGCGCTGTGCCTGTCCGAGTTGCAGTGCATGCCCAAAAATGACAAATTCCGTTTTCTTCAAATCTTGGCTGTATCAGCCAACCCCACGCAGTCATAGCTGCACTTGAAATCATGTCGCCCAACTTTTCAGCAAAGCGGCAGAAGTGGACGGTGGTTGCGGTGGTTGAATTTGTCCTCTGCCAAAGAGAGCAAAGTGCAAGACACCAGGAACTGAGAAGTTGTGTCAGTGCTCCTGCGTTTGGTTGAACATGCCCATCTTCCTGCGTCAAAAAATGGAAGCGAAGCACAGTGTCCAAGAAATTCTAACAAGCCAAGCAAACGGCTTTCTGCATGTCGTCCTGGTTGTTCAAACGGCGTAGTATCCTGGCACTCTGGATGCCCCAGAGCTTTCAACATCACCGCTCTTGATTCTTCAATTTAAATCGGCGGAATCACCGCTCTTGATTCTCCAAGTGCTGTAGGGTCACGGCTACC
The DNA here is from genome assembly GCA_009767595.1 of Symbiodinium kawagutii. Taxonomy (NCBI): domain Eukaryota; class Dinophyceae; order Suessiales; family Symbiodiniaceae; genus Symbiodinium; species Symbiodinium kawagutii. The sequence goes on along the minus strand of VSDK01019540.1, from coordinate 380,137 downwards.
TAGCAGAGATTGGTATTGAGAATTCGGTATCAAACTATGCGCATGACTTTGTTATACCTTGTTCTTTGTGAAATCAGTAGCACTGAGTGTGCGACCTGGTCAGAGACACTGGAGTATGTATAGAATGAAGACAACCATGCATGCAAAGCTTCATGGCACTCATTCACCTAGGTCCAGGCTGCGAATCATGTGACTTTTTCCAGAGTAATGTTGCCCGGAGGAAACGGTTTTGAAATCCCACAAGACCATTGCAAGCCTCTTTTTCTCGGACTCTGCGAAATTGTAAGCCTGACCTTGGTGAAGAAAGCAAGGCAAAACATTCCAAATTGAGGCATCAGCACAAGGAGTGGTCGGCGCTAATGAACTTTGCAGGATCAGATTGAGCATCGATACGTGAGGAATGGAGCAAGCTTCTTCGCCTGGCCCAAACTCCATTCCTCAGATTGTACTTTGCAAACCTTGATCTGTGGATACCCCTGGCACCTCATCGGAGGAGAAGGGTGGCATACTGCCGAGCTTCGAGGTGAAACTGCAAGGAGAGCTTGCACCACTCAGCTTGGAAGCACTTCCAACATCTTCTAACAGCAGAAACTTCAGAAACCGAAAAAAACTGCCATGAAGGGTCTAGAGATGTCTAGAGTCCTGGGGTGTGAAGGGAATGACGGGTGATGGGTTGTGATTGCGGAAGTGTGTAAGTGTGTAACTGTGTGGCTGACTAGCAAAAATACAGCAGTCAGAGACAACGAATACAATTAAATTATGGACGCCACAGGGCTTAGACTCAGACAAAAACCAGGTAAACTGTGCGTTGGTTTAAACGCATGCGCAGCACAATTTTAAGTACGACTTGGGCAGCAAAATAAACGTTGACTGAACCGGTGCCCTCACCACAAGGGTGCACACCAAATGGTAGTCCGAAACAGGTTTTATGCAGCACGTGTCGCTGTGCGGAAATTTTGTGGCAACAGCTGCAAAAGCCTCAGTTTGTTTGCGAGTCTGAAGAAAGTTCGAAAAGTGCTGCAGTGAAGCGAACATAGACGGTCTGAAGGTCTAAGAATACCATTACCCGCAGATCTGCTGCTTGCTGATGAGTACTGTATGGTGCAGCTCGCCGGTGTTGGCTACAGCAATTGTGAAGATGTTGGGATGTAAAAGTGCAACGTACAGTCAAGAGGAGTATGTCGATGAAAGGGATGCCAGGAATAGTATGCAAAAATTCTGGGGGCAACAAAAATCTGAGTCCATCTTTGGCTCACAGCGAATCTGGGAAAAGCGTGTCTTAACATCCTGTATTTGAGGGGAGTCCAAACGTACCAGTTGTGCCCTTGACCACCAATGGAACAAAGGAGAAACCATGGAGGGTAGTGGTGTGTCCATCTTAAGCAGTATTCAAGCGATCCCGCAAAGCTTCTGAATATCTACAACAAGCTACGAATCTAAATGCCCTCCCGCCAGGGCCTATGTGGATCCCGCAACAGTTTTCGCACTCCGCTGAGCATGGCTTCTGCTGTGAAGGCAGAAACCTGTGCTGATCTTCAGATAGCATGAACAAAACAAACTGTGAGTTGTGAGAATCAAAAGCGTCAAAAGCACAAAACCTTTGGAATGCTTTGAATCTGAAACTTCCAAGGCCTCCATTCTCAAAACAGCAAAGAGGCACTGGAGAAGGCGAACAATTGGCTCCTGAGGAGCAAAGGTCGTTTTTTTTTTCAACTGCACCTTCTCCATCTCAACTCAGGTTCCAATTCCCTCCGGCAATATTTTTCCTGCTTTGTTTCACGAAAGTCTCAATCACTGAAACGGTTGCGCGTCATCCGGGTGAAATCTATACGTGATAATGGAACGTGCAGGAATCTCCGTTTCTGTGGACCTTCCACCAAGTTTCAACCAGAATCGAATATCATAGTCTTCTTGATTCAGCACCACTGCCACCAAAGAACCATTTGGGTTGCGAAAGCCAGTTGCTTTCAATGCATCTCGATTGCTACTCACAGCGATGCGCTGCGCACCAGGTACAATGTACCGAGAAAAATGTCCGATGTAATAGAACGAGGAGAGGAAGACCAACTTGTCACGGGCAGTGTCATAAATGATTGGCGCTGACACAAGATTCTGCACATGATTGGGCCCACCCCTCTCATCCAAGATCAAGTTCCAGTCAATCCAGGCCTCGAGCCAGTTCTCGATATCTTGGATAATGGCTTCGGCATACCGTTCACCGAGCTTCCAATCACCAATGCGCGGCCCTGACTCTTGACATGACTCAGTCATAATGATGTGCTTTTCAGGCCACAGCTCGTGAACCTTTCGCACATTGTCAAACAGAAGCATACCTTCACGGGCGGGCCAGAACTCATAGCGCTTATCACCATACCAATGGTACCCAGCGCCCCACACATATTTTGCGGCTTCCGGATCACTATAGACTGTATGAGCACGCAAAAACAGATTGTCGCGATTGTGATCCCAAATCAAAAGTTTTAGATCTAATTCACTTGCTGCCAAGGCAGGTCCTAAATGATCACGGACAAAATCTCTCTCTTCCTCAGCGGTGTAAAGGCAATTTTCCCACGGTGTCACTGCTCTTGGCTCGTTTTGCACCGTAAATCCCCAAAGCGGAAGACCCTCATCGCGAAATGCCTTTGCAAAAAGGACAAAATGTTTTGCCCAAGAACTTCTGAAGTGATGGAGTAAGGTACCCCCATTCATCATTCGCTGGTTGTCTTTCATCCAGGCTGGAGGGCTCCAAGGCGATGCAAGAAGTTGCAATGGTTTGTTGGCAGCTGCTTGTGCTTTGTGAATCATTGGCAAAACGGATCTCTGGTAGCGCTCTATATTAAAAGTCCTGAGTTCTTCATCTTTTTCTGCCACACAGCTCCAGTTCCCTTCAGAAAAGTCACAGGACCCCATATGCACACGACCCCAGCTGTAACCAAGACCTTTGTCCTGGCTGAAGTATGCTTGAAGAACCCTCTCTTGCAAGTCGGGCGCCATCCGTTGGAACAGATCTGTCGAAGACTCTGTGAAGGAGCCACCGAAACCCAGAAATGTTTGGTACCGTTTTTTTGGCTCCAACAAAACATGCGGGACGTCGGCTGGAAGAGTAACATTCTGGAGCTGCAAAGGTTCAAGTGTTTTGAACTGGTCGCCAGCCTTGGAGGTTCTTGTGGCTTGAACAAGCATTGGTTGTGGAAGAGGCTGTACTTCCAACTGTGGCTCTGGCAGCTTGAACCATTCTCCTAACGGAGATCTATATGCCAAGGTCCCAAGCCTCGAACGTGCTTGATCTC
>VSDK01019540.1:373437-376664 GCA_009767595.1 Symbiodinium kawagutii | reverse complement strand
TCCTGCTGCAGGTTCAGTGGCTACCTGACAAGAAGCGGCTGCTATCAGCACTGCTAGTGCTGTCTTCCAGTTAAAGCTTACTTCGACCACGACACTTGGGAGCAAAACTGCAAGAAACGCAGATACTGGAAATGAAGCACCAGCAAGATTAAAAAGAATTAAATAAACAGGAGCAAGCAAACGCCATGAAGAGACTTGTACTCTCATTTGGCGGAACAATTTCTACCATCAATCGAAGAAAAACATTGAGCCAGTGCCATCGCTGGAGTCGCCAAGGACATGCTTCAAATGCACTTGATTGGACTTGCACAATATCGCATGTTAAAAACTGCATATTCAAAAGATTCAAAAACTTTATCCATTTGAGGGCACGCTCGGGCCTGCAACTGCACCGCCAAGCCTTCCACAGAGTATGAAAACACGGCATGGCATAAGGAATCAGAATGAGAATCATAATGAGAGTCACAATGAGAATCATAATGATGCATGGGGTCACCCCATCGGGTCCCACATGACAGCTTTACTTATGGTCAGCTTCGCTCCGTGGATGTTGCACTCTGCCTGCGCCAACATTTCATTCGTTTCGGGAGATCGGTTTGGGGCCTGGTTCTCGGAAATGCTTTTCCAAGTAGGAACGAAATTGAAACCTTGGCACCGCACTGCCATGCACTGCCATCCACTGCTCATGTCATTACAAGGGAAGTAGCCATGCAACATCCTGGGCGTGCCTGTATGACTCGTTCCACGGAAGTCTTTCAATGCAGTCTTTTCCGTTTTTTTTTTCATCGTCGTAACGGTTGTAACACATCGACCACGGGCTTCCGCAATTTTTCTGTGGATGCAAAGGTGGTTTCTTCAAGCCAATGCTTTTTTGTGCTTGTCTGCGCTTCCGAAGTTGGCATTGATGTGTTGCTTCCGCCGCTTGGGTTGTGCATCTCGATCTCTCAACAAAGGGCTGCTCTCTCGAGTTCATCCAAGTCGTTGAGCAAAGATGGACGGAGCACATTGGAGAGTGCTTCCACGGAGCTTCAGCAAGGCTTGATGGTTTTCTTTACATACAGTATCTTCAATCCAACGACAGTGTCCAAACATCGCCGCAGTGTTCAAAATCGTATCCTCTCCAAATTTCTCCCAGCACTTCCCTACCAGAAAGCATCACGATCACAGCCACTCAGGTGATATCGAACTTCTGCAGACTTACTCTTGAAGCTTCTAGGTTCGGTCCTTCCCCAAGTATCACAGTCCCAAATATCCAACTTGTAACGGAGATATAAAAATATACAATATAATGTATCAAATATCATATATAATAGTACGGATAAAAGACATGAAGAAATGTCTCCTTCTCTGAGATGTAAACACTGCGTGTGGTGAAAGTCTTCGCAAATGGACTTCTGCTCGGGAGAGCTGGGCTTTGAGCTCCTGCAAACGAACAAGGCTGAAAATAAAAGTCCACGTTTGGTGGTGCACCAGCTGAACCACTACGACAAATAATAGTTGGAATATCTTGGAATAAAGTTGAGATGAAAATGAAACTTGGATTTACACTTCAACCATTGAAGGAGTGCATGTTCAAGACCAAGCTTCAACCAATGCCTAGGGCCTAGAAAGCAATTGAACCTGCCAAAATCTTGTGTGGCATATGCAATCAATCTGTTGCTGTTGCTTCAAACGCTTTCTATGTCGCAGTTTTCCTCACTCTGCCACGCACTGTCGCTGCTCGCTAGAAAAGCATTTTGTTGCACATTTCGTGAGACCCAACATCATCAACGTCTAAATTCAGGAACAAACGTCCTTCACTTCCTCCCTTTGGGATGCAAGGAACGACGAGGCCAACTCAAACGGCGACAATGGGAATGGCAACCGGAGACTCCACTCCTTCTGCGAAATGGTGGCTCGGTATTACTCATGCAGTCGGCCACTGGGCTCATCTGTTCATTGGCCTTCTCATACAGTCAGAGTTCACTTGACTCTGTTGAAGTATCTTTAGAATCTGACCTAAGTATCTGGCAAGATGCAGTCACAAAAATCTGCAGCTCACAAACACATCGAGCTTAGTGCAGTCATTGTTTCGTGCAAACAACGAAGTGATCATCGTGTATTCCATGACTGCATGAGGTACGTGAACAATTCCACAATATGCAGGGATACATGAAGTGTAATTTTCATCACCTGGTTCACTTTTGATGATAGCAAAGACGGTCACGCAGTCGGACAAAAATGACAATAGGTCCCGATGTAGGCGCATATGGGATGCCATCTTCTGGGCGCTCAAGGGAACAGCTGGTAAGAGACTGGAAGGCTGGCAAAAGGTATCATCATACCTGACAACGCAATACGTCAATATGGTCTTGCTAATTTGTTGCAGCTTCATTGGATGCCAAAACGTGTACTGTCCGGAATATCTATCTACAATCTACAGGAATATTCTTGGAAAGATGGTCTCTCTCTCTCTCTCTATGGTACCACTGTCGGCCTAAACATGGTAGCGTCTTGTGGGGCCAAAAATCCAAACCCTGCACATCCGTAATCGTTAGTCTTTAGGTTTTTATTGACATGTGTTTCAAACGGCCTCAAATGGAAAGATTGTTTTTAGCTTGCTCAAGTCAAATTCACCATTCCGATTTGATCTTTGTCGTTGCGTTTTCTGGCTCGGATCAGATTGTACATACAGTGAGAGCAGCAACCAACTATAAACAAAAACAACTGAGATCCATTGTAACTGACGAAGTGCTTTCTCGCTTTGCGATGGCAACACACAATTCTAGTGCAAAAAGAGATCACTCACCACCCGACTTTCCAAGACACCGTTTGGCCAGAGTGGGATCATGCCCAGTCAAATGCCGAACCTTTGAACAATTCTTTTGGCACTGGCAAGTCACAAATGGCGAAGCTTGATTCTTTTTCTTGCAAAGTCACATGTCTCTGTTGCAACACATGCCTTTTGCAAGATGCAAACATCAAAGAGTTCTGAGAGACCGTCTGTATTGTGGACAAACTCTTCTGTCATTGCAGCAATGGTGGCCACCTCGAAAACACATGAAAACGCTAAAAAACATTTGCCCAGCCAATGTTGATTCTCCATTAGGTGTGACCCGGTCCCAATGCTCACCCCTTGAAAAAACGCTTCAATCTGGTTTCCACCACACCTCTCGCTCGATCAGTCCAAATTTGTTGTCTAACTTGTCCAGCCGATTGGCCAGAGTTCCCATGTTCACCTACAGAAT
>VSDK01019540.1:365937-370937 GCA_009767595.1 Symbiodinium kawagutii | reverse complement strand
GTTCCAGAGTTCCAACGTAGTATGGTTTCAAGGGTGCATGGTGTGCTTGCAACGTTCCGGAGTTCCAAGGCTACTTGAGGCTACTTGGGGCTACTTGGGGCTACTTAGTTCAAGGATTGCAAGGTTTGAGGGTTTTGTTACAAGGGTTGCAGAGCTGCGAGGCTGCATCGTTCCAAGCTTCCCGGGAGAATCTTGCACCACTCCCGACTCGACTAAAACGAATCCACCGGTGGTGCTGGGAATTTCTAAAATTGCGATTGCAATGCAGACAAATACATAGTTAAATAAACATGTGAGTGTGCATGCCCACTTGCAAACACAATGTACGCACTTACATGTGTACATTTGCATGCATACACTTACATGTATGCACTTGCATCTATCGTATAGATACGGCCAATGCCCTCCTTCTGCCTGGGAACCACAGCGACTCTATACCAGCCAGGTGGCCTGGTGGATTTGATGTCATTTGATACATGTGAATAGTCATGTCCAGTATATGTATATATGTCGGTGTTAACATTCCTACTTCTGACACGACACCGTCCACACCGGACCAACTTGTGTGTCCTCGACCAGCGTACAACAGGACAGTTAGAGAGACTCTGTTGCTCAAGCTCCACTTGGACTGATATTTGTGCAGGGCTTCCAATCCGCACTGTCACACACCCATCACTCGGAATAGCTTGACATCTGAGTTTGGTTCAAACCGTAAGAGCTCGATCTTTCCAGAGCGGTCAACGTCCAGCAAGGTAAAAACATGTTCCACCTGCCAAGTGTCAACAGGCAAATAGGAACATCGGATGTACAGGATGAGGATTGCTAGGTAACATCTACCATACAAGCAGAGCCTTATCTGTGTCACACTTTCCTCTAGAGCAAGTCCTCCTCGTCCCAGCTGTGTTCAGGTACAACTTGTTTACACTCTGTGTTTACCCTCTGTTCTTTGTCAGCTCACGAACCATTCAAAAGCACGCTGACCGTTCATCTGAGATAGTGCTGCAAAGTATGTTCCATAATGCACTGCATGATGATTATACATGGGTGTACAGGAAGCCTAAACACTTGACTTGTTGACAAAATGTGGCGCATCCCGGAATATGCTTCAGGGTCTTGGGGTCTTGGCCTGCAGCTTCTGCGAGTTTCTCTCTCTCCTTTCGCCACTCACTTGTGTGCCTCTTCGAACTGCAAACCAATGGATTCGAACTTCTTCTGAACAATGACCTCAGGACATCTCGGGAGTTCTCATGTCCAGAAATACTGCATATCACTGCTGCCATCAAGTCACACTTTGATTTGCTGCTCGCAGTTCCTGGCACTGCCCTATGAATCACTTCAAGTTGTGTTCGCAAAATGAGCAACAGAATCGACTCTGTATCGACAGAATCGACTCTGTTCATCTCTGTTCATCTCTGTTCTCTAAACTTTGCCCAGGCTTTGTGAACCCCACAGCCTCAAGTGAGATCAAGCCAGATCTTTTGGAGTCTGACCTCGGATCCGCGTGGTCAACTTCATCTCTAGGCCTCCGAATGCCTCCCGTATCCATAAATCCTTCCCTACCATTTTGCCTCGACAAAATGGCGACCAGCTGCTGCACAGTCTCCTAGCAACATGAATGCAACAATAAAGCAATAGAAAGCGCAAGCAATGGAAAGCAATAGCTTCTCAATGCTTCTCAGCATCCCAAGGATTGCAGAAAGAGTGAATGCTTTTTGAATCTTAATTGAAGGTTGACTGGCACATCTTTAACGCAGGGATCCTTTTCCGCTCTAGTATGTTTGTTTACTTGTTCCAAAAAGCCATCTCGGATGCTTCTGCTCTCGTTAGGATTTGCAACTGCGAAGGGAGGAATGCGGAGCAGACTGAGTGGTGCGATGTGTTGCCAAGTCAAACAATGCAGTAGAGTGATTGGGTGGCGCCATGAGACTCGGAGAGCTTCATACAGCTGGCCATTTGATTGCAATGTTCATGCGAATATGGTCTTCTGACAGTTTCATCCAGATCAGGAGGCGGTCGAACCAGACGTGGCATTGGGGTTGATGGAGCAGCCTGCACATCCCATTGTTTCCTTATTCTTTTTGCTGGGGGTGCAGGCGATCTGCCACGTAGCGCAATAAACGCAAGAGCAAGAGCATGCAAGAGCCCGGAAATTCGCTGGCATGGAAGATGCACGGTCTGACTTGCAACGGCCCTGAACTGTGGTAGGACCTGAGTTGGGGTCCGCTTAATTTGCTTAGAATCCCCACTTTTCCAAGTTGTTGGAAAAGAACAAAGCCAAAGAGTAGAACAGGCACAAGGAATCTTGGACACAAAGTATTATAAGATCTTTGGGATACAAAGTGTTCTGCTCTAACGGACCAACATCTGGAAATCAAACTACAGAGAGAAAATGACTTCGACGAAAATTGCCTCTTCGAGCACTCCAAGCAGCAACTGTTGTGATCAAACCCGGATAATTTTGACAACACTTGGTTCAAGAAATTCCTTCGAACTTCGAACCATGCGTGTTTGTGGCGCTTGTTGTTTCATTGCACCTAGTTTCAGGCAGCTTTAATCCAGCCACTTCTTGGCACCAATAGCCCCTTGAACACTTGCCAAAAAAGTGAGGAAAGTCGGTGAACCTCCAAACCAGAACAACATAAAACAACAAACATCACCAAACCCTCCTAAACACTTTAAGATGCACCTTCCCCCGAGAACCTCAGCTGTTCTTTCACCATGTCGTGGCCCTGCCCTGCAGTAAAGCTATTCTTCCGCACCCCTCGCGCTTAGGATGTCCGCTTCCACGTGCATTTTGGTCCTAGACCCTGGTCCACTATCGGACAGCCGTAAGAAACTCTTCGCGTGGCAATTTCGGGAATCTAGCGGTTTGCGAAAAGAAGCAAGAACCTTGGTTTCTCGAAAGCATCCCCTCTTTCCACAAAAGTAGAAAAAAAAAAAAGCAAGCTAAGGCTACAGAAGGAAACTAAACAAGCTAAGGAAACTAATTCCTTAACAATGCCTAACAGTCGAGGAATTCCTTACGGAAACTCTTGTAGCTTCACAGCTCTGGGCCTTGCGGTGTCTTGCAAGCTTTTCTTCCTTCCTCTTGTCGACCACCTCAAGGCGCTAAGTTGGAACATGCAGAGCTGTAGACATCATATCAAGTTCAATCTCCGTTGCACTTGGAACGATTGACAGAAATAATAATATATCGCTTATTTCAAAGCCAAGTACTCCTTTGATATATGTCACCAGTATCAGTACCCGTATACCCTGCATCATGAATGACAGAATCTTCTGATGACTCTGTATCGCCCAGATTCGTACAGTAGGAGAGCATGTTCATTGAAATTTGGTGTGCTTGGCATTGCTTGACATCTGCATAAACATTCGAACCATTTTGGGTTCTACGATCCCCAGCAGCCCGTACAAATGTGCAAAGCAAGCACGTCCGTGCAAAGAAGAATCCGCCCGCTCCGAAGTTGCAAAATCTATCTTTGCGGATGCTATAAACAATCAGTGGTACAGCCCCATCTGGGGGGCCCTTTATCTTGTGTTTTTTGGTTTTGGAACGCTGAATTTCCCACGGGATTGGTCCAATGTCTCCAACTGGGCCCCACCATGGGCCCAACATGCGGCCAACATCAGGTCAAGATGGCGGGGCGGCAACATGGGCCCAACATCTGGCAACATATGCCCAATGACCACATTGGCCCCAACATCCGGCGAATATATGCCAAAATGTGGCTAATAAGGGCCCACTCGCTCCAACGTGGCTCCAACATACACCAAGATGTGCCTAGAAGAAACGTTTTTTGGTCAACCCCCTGTCTTCTTCCGGCTTTTTAGCCCAGATTAGCTCTGGTGCGATCTCGTGCAGCTTCAACACGAGGTTCCGGACACGGTACCGGAGGGTTCCGGCGCAAATACCTGGTGAGGTTCTGAAAGGTTCCGGCAAAAAGTTCCGGCGCAAATGCCGGAGGATTCCGGTGCAGGTAGCCGATGAGGCTCAGGAGGGTTCCGCTGATCGGGGGCCCCGAGGGTTGCAGCGCAGATAGCAAATGAAGTTCCGGACGGTTGCGGTGCAGATCGCAGATGAGGTTCTGGAGGGTTCCAGCGCAGAAACCCGGTGAGGTTCCCGAGGGTTCCGGTTCAGATAGCTGATGTGATGAACTGCAGATTCCAGCGCAGATAGCTGATCAGGTTCTGGAGAGGTCAGGCACAAATTCCCTGCGCGGTTCCGAAAGGTTCCTGCAAATAGCTGATGAAGTTCCAGCAGGCTCGGCGAAGAACCTTGGTGGGGTTCTCGAAGGTTCCGGTCCAGATAGCCGATGAAGCTGCGGAGGGTTCCAGCGAAGAGATTTTGTGACTTTCGGAGGGTTCCAGCGCGGATATCTGGCAAGGTTCGGAATGCTCCGACGCAGAAAGTTTGGGACTTTCGGTTTCCGAACTTTTCCCGGCAGCGAAACTCAAAACATTGCTTGCTACGGGGTCTTCAGCCCAGATTGGTTCCGGTGCGATCTGGTGCAGCTTCCAGACTGGGTTCCGGCATGTTCCCAGCGTCCACTTCGGGTTCTGCAGAGTTCCAGCGCAGATCCACGTCAGGTTCCGACGGGTTCTGGCAGGTTCTGCTTCAGAGTTCACGTCAGGTTCCGCCGGGTTTCGGTGCAGCATCCACGTCATCCAAGTCCGGGTGCCAAAAGGTTCCGGTGCGCCGTCTAGATTGGGCTCAAGGAAACAAATATTTCAGATTGGTGGGAATGACAGGTGCCAGGTGGAAGAACGTCCGCAGATGGGTTACGTTCAACGTTGAGACACGGGCAGTGTGGAAGCCGACCTCTTTCTCCGCAGGGTGGGTATCATCAACTGACCGCAACAGCATGATGTTAGCAAGTCAGGTCAACCATCAATAAATCCGAAAGGAGGTACATGGACTTCACACAGGCTGCGCGCACAAACTGTCATGCTGTTGGGGATAGCACTTGAGTTTATTTGAAAACAAAATGTGCGGAAAGAGT
>VSDK01019540.1:329636-359636 GCA_009767595.1 Symbiodinium kawagutii | reverse complement strand
CGCTACCACGACAGCGACCAGGACGACAATGCCGATGAGATTTAATGATTTTGACGTTGATGACCATCGAAGACACTTTGTGCACCAACTGGCTAAGAACAAAGGAAAGTTGATAATATGGTGATGATAACGATAAATCTGACGGGCAATGATCGTACACATGCAGGCTGATGACCATGACCATGATCGCGATACAAAATGCTAAAGAATGATGATAGTGTTGGCAATGATAATGACGATGGCTGACATGAATGAACATGATTACATCAATGATGTATGTATGATTCATAATGTCTTTGGTAGCGTTCGTTTTCACACCACCTTTGGTGTCAGACAGGTTCGCCCCCAAAGACTCAGCAAGATTTCTTTTGTGCGCTGGCAGAATTGGGTCGTGCTGGCTTGCGTGACCATTTTGCCAAAGGCTAGCACATTAGAAAGAATCATCATGATACAGACTTGGGTTCTGGCTTTTGTTGTTGGCTTGTCTCTCATTATTTTGCCTTTTGCATTTTGGTTGTTGCGCCTGTGAAGAAACTGAGCGTAGAATGGTCTGCATTGACTTTTACCATAGCATTTGCTTCCAAAGCTTTCCAAATATGTATGTAGTTCCCACATATATTGAAAATAGCATTAATTGCTGCTGATCAAGATCGCCTGAGCAATCTGTGCCTGTCTCCGAGAAGCAATAGAAACAGGAAGCATTCTACAAAACCCCCTTTATATGCCGTCATTCATTGCAGATTTTAGAGTGAGACAGGAAAGCATCGGTACTGCGACGCGGTTTGCAACTGCTTTCATGCTGGCCACACTTGAGCAATTGCTTTCATTACATTTCATTACCATGTTTGTTCCATTACCAATTGCTTGAGCAATTTGTTCATCTTTCTGAAGTTTTCTCAGCACCTGACGATAGTGCCTTTATCGAGTTTGTCAGGCCTCAGAGAGAAAGAAAGGCATCGAAGGAATTCACGGCATTGAAGACATGAAAAAATGTTGCGGTCTGCATATTGCGATCCAGGATCCATAGAGATTGTTTTGGATTCGATACTTCTTCCATGGTCGCTGCTATGACACCTTGTCTTGCCCCTTTTCAATCTGACCATTTATCCTACAGATATTAGCAAAGAGAAGCTCCTGATAGCAGTGGACTTCTTTTTTGGAACCTGAACAAATCATCTGGGGATCAGGCCACCCACTAGCAGCCACAACTCTCGAAAGGCAGAGAACATTCGGACCTTAATAATAATAAGAAGAAGAAGAAGAACAACAACAACAACGACGACGACGACGACAACAACTACAACAGCAGCAGCAGCAGCAGTAGCAGCAACAGCAACAGCAGCAACAGCAACAGTTGCAGCAGCAACAGCAACAGCAACAGCAACAGCAACAACAACAGCAACAACAAGAACAATAATGATCATCACAACAACGATCACGACCAGAACCTTCTGCTTCTCAAGTTTGATAAAACTTTGGATATGCAGCATTGAAGAGCTGAGCAAAAGGCAAGGCGCACAAAGCGGATCACTCGCAGTCTGAGCGCAAACAACATGAGACAAGCAACGAAACAAAAGCAGGTCTCTGACAGGAAGAAAGGAAATGCACTTCATTGCCGAGCTCTGAACGCACGGATGACTGTGAAGAAACGGATCTGACAGAGAAGAATACCCATGGCCCCACTTTTCTACACAGCTTCCAGCAGCTGCATTAGCTGCCAGCTTTACAGCCGGCCTGCCCACCGATTCCAATCAGGCTCAAGACAAAGCAGTCAACGCCGGAGGCCAGCACGAGCTGACAAAAATCATCTCTGATGCAGTTCTGTTCACAACGAAGTTGATCAAAGTCGTTAAACTATTTAAGAAGATGGGAATCAGTGGGAATCTATGCAGATTTATGGGAATTTATGGGAATGCGCAAGGTGCTGGTTGCAAGCTGCGAGATACACATCCCAACCAGCTGAAGGTACTTGCGATACTTTTGCTGCTCCTTTAAACTGAGCTGTGTCAAGGTTCTATCACAAGATTGTGATAAGGTGTGACGTGACACAACAGCAAAACAAGCAAATGCAAGGCGCACTTTTAACAATATTTTGGACTGCTCTGTTGCAATCCGATTAATTGATTCCATTTTGATCGTGTGGGAAGTGGGCATAGCACTGGCCAAACACACAAATTTGCATTGTTCATTGCTTTTTGCCCTGTCGCGCATGAATTTGATAATCTCCAAGTCTTTCTGGATTTGTTGCACCCATTCTGGTGATGCTTACACGTTCCGAAAACTGCTATCACACCGTAGCAAAGCAATACTACACCCATGTGACACCCATGTTACTCATTGAACCCTGTTGCTACAGCAAGTTGATTGCAGTAGATTGCAAAAAGGCAATATTGCGCTCTACCACCCCTATCTAAATGCCACATTCATTGCATCCTATTTCTACATTAGGATGCTTAAAAATGCCTAAAGCACATATGAAAGGATTCGATTCCAAAGTAGTTAAAGTAGTGCTGCACATTCTTGCACTGAGTGAATACTGTACTATTCTTTGGATGGAAAAATACACTATTTCAAATGGAATATCGCCAGAAGTCATATTACACTTTCTATAAAGGAATGCTACTCCTATGTAGTAGCATTCATGCACAAATTCTGGTGGAAATTGCACTAGACTCGATAGGACCACACACTGCTGTAAACAAACGCAAAAACACACGCAGAAGCCTGTTTTTTTTGAAAAAATTGACTCCTCAAATCCTCAAATCAAATAGAAACATTGCCTGAAATGATGTTGCACCGACAGGTATGCAAAATACCATGTAAAATCTGCCCGAACAGAAAGGTATACCTGGCCCACAATGCTTCAAAAGGCAAAATTCTGCAAACCACACCAAAAACTTGAAACTTACAAACAAGCAGGGAAAAGATGAGATAGGACCAGATAGGTAGATTTTGGAACAGGCATCCCTACATATAGATTCTAGATATTGACTTGGGAGCATCCCTCTCATCATATCATCGCCTCTCATCACCATATCGCACCACTCACTCACCTATAGCGTCAAGGCTAGAAACCAACAACAACAACAACAACAACAACAACAACAACAACAACAACAACAACCCCAATCCTCCAACATGTGTCATCAACACACTAGTGTACATGTATATAGCCAACTTGTCGGAGTCTGTATCTGTTAGCACGGTGCGCACTATTGCTATGTGTGCCGTTTTCTTCGCGCAGCGATGCAAATCAATCCAAACTAAATTGCTGGGTTTATGGAATATCACTTCATCAAGTTTACTGTGCGATTCTTGTTGTGGGAAAAAAAAAAATCAAGTAGGGTTGTGACACTTTTAGGAGACCGCTAGCCACTGCAAGCATTTGCAAACAGACCTGGTAAAAAATAAACCCACACGTTGACATGATGCACCCATTGAATCCGATTTCCTATGTATATATATATATATATATGTATGTGTATATCTACTTATGTATTCATGTATTCATTTATATATTCATTTGTATATATATATATATATCTACATATATGTTTACTTATTTCCTTATTTATCTATTGATACAGGCGTATATGCATCATATGCATGCATCTACCAAGAAAATTTGCATTTGTAAACATATATATATATACATGCATATACATGCATATACATGCATGCACATGCGTAAATGACTGTAAGTGCAAAAAGGTCCATGTGTTTAAATCCGAAAATCCTCAGGATTTGGCAATCACGTCGCAGACGTTCCAGCCATCTTGGAAAAAGGTCGATCGCCTGAAAACGTGAGTCTTCGATGAACATGTTCGAACATGTTTCAAAGAAATCGTGAACGTCCTACCTCTTCAATGAGGCCCACCGGATCACAAGCTCGATGATAAAGAGGATGACAAAGAGACTTTCGAAAATGAACCTCAGAATCTTCTCAGAAGTCACTCAGAAGTCTTGCAGCCAAGATGTGACGCTACTCGAAGTCTGAAACTTTTGCCAAAGAGTTCTTGACTGCTTGGAAACTGACCATATTATGCCATTCTCTTCAGTTTCGAAATCCTGGAGGTAGGAGAGACAAACATGAAGTCATTGTGTACGCTATTGTAACTGTCTGAAAATCATCAAGCCGCTTCGCTCTTGCCCGAACGACAGTTGCGAAGCAATCGATGACTGACTTCATATGCATTTAAACATTCTGAAAGGACAATTTGCAATATGCTAGACAAGATTTCCAGAGTTCTGACGTGATTCCACGAAACCCTTGTGTCGTGTGACCTTGCACAGGAACATACAAGAGCGATCAGGAACGCTACCATGAATTTTCCCCAACCATATTTCATCGAAATGAAAATAATTGTCCAATTTACTCCTGCAGTAACCACTCTCTATTTTTGACCGTCTCTTTGTAGTTGTGTTTGCTCATGTTGCTAACCCTTCACTCAACTGGTTCGGTGCACGTCACAGAAACGAAGAAAGGCACATCTGCCTGTTCCAATCCGATGATCAAAATGTTGAGAAACCTAGGACGGGGAGACCATGCATGGGCAGGACCCAAAGGTGGAAAACGCTCTAGTGAACTCGCACTTGGTGTCGACTCCAAAGCGTCAAAGAAATTTAGATGCTGGCGTTGTTGCAAGAACAAATATGTTGAATGGAAGTCTGTCAGTAACAGGTAGATCCACCTGGAAGCAAAACTGGTGACAGGTGCAAACCTGGAGAAAATGGCCAGCCGTTGTCCCAGCATACTCTTAGACAGGCTGATTTCCACCACCAAATTCAACGTGTAGAAATCAAGAGCTGTCCACAGTCTGCGCCTCCTGCTGGTTTTCCTCCAAGAAAGAAACATGCCAAGAAGAAGAAAACAACAGTCTGCATGCTGATTTTTCAACGAACATGCAACAGGGCAGAAAAAGACTTGCAGCAACAGTCTGCAACCGCCCAGCCTGATTGGGACGGCCTGCAAGGATGAAACATGGACAGGAATACCCTTGGTTCGAATCTCACTGCGAAACCAAACGCAAGCAACCAGGCTCCTTCTTGGCCATCTTTGTTTTCTGCTTCCTCGATTGAGCAAACGGCAAAACACGGACGCTTGATTTCGATACTGATGCGATCACAAGTCATTTCATTCTGCCATTCTGCGTTTTGCCCGCCAAGCCACTGCATCAGCATTTTTTCCAGCCTTTGCCCCAATGTTGTCAACCTCTCGGTTGTGATGAGGCCAGTTGCAAAGCTCAACATGCCGCTGCTCCAGTAGCAGTTTGCTCTTAGCTCTCAAGGTTTATGACCTGTTGCCTGCTGCATTTCTAGTTTTCAAAGATAAAATTTGCAAATGTCCAGGCATGTTCCGTCTCTGTCAACTTGGATATCGTGACAAATCTGATCTGAACTGAATTGGCAAGAACGACAAAGTGCTTTTCCTGCCTGCACTGTTCGGTAGCCACCCTTCAGAGCCTTCAGAACTGAAGAGGCGGGTTTCTTCAAACGCATTCAGCTTTCTTTCACAGCAACATTTGGCTTCGAAAATCCCCACTACGTTGGGGGGGGTTCTTTAGCCTGGAAGCACACTGAGGTTCCTGGAGTTCCCGAGACCCAGGTTCCCAGTGTCCAGAACAGAGCAATCGGGAGGTTGCCTGAGACCTCTTAGCTAACGTGGTGGGGAACGAAAACCTCTAGTCGTGGCTTGGTTCTTAGAGGACCACTGTCTTCCAACTTTGTGATCCAGCCAAGGCTCTGACGAGCTCTTGGGCGAAGGGTCCAGTATGGCCAATAAAGATACCAATAGTCCCGAAGTATCAACTAGTATGACAATAGTATGAACCTTGATTTGGGACATCTGACCACTCTTAACAGTTACTATTGACGTATGGAATTCTCAGGCCGCGGATGGCTCAAGAAACAGACCCCGTCTCTCAAAAAAGAGAGGTGGACCATCATGGTTCTTATTGGGTTGCGGCTGCTCCTGAACACAGAGCGAGCCCTGATGTTCAAAAGCGGTTCTCAGGACTTGAGGCCCGGGGGTGAACGAAAGTTTGAGGGGAGCATTTTACCCTGAATCGTCAGAGACACAAATCGCAGCTCTACCGCCATTTCCACCCCTCAAAAACCTTCAGCTGTACTCTGTGTATGTGTATCCTCCACGCTGTATGTTTCTTCTGCGTACGCTTCTCATGTCCTTACTCTTCCTGTCTCTATGCTGGTCTACTTAGCATTGGCATTCGGGTCAGGGACCAGAGCTGGAGCTGCACTGTGGGGGTGGCTGGGAGGAACATCTGCAAGGGGGAGACTGGTGACTGGTGGGCCGCACTCCTTTGTGGCTGATGGGAAGGATGCTGAAGGGACAGCCCAGCCACAAGGGGAGCAAACATCCCGCCACAAAAAATGCTGTTTCGCACATTTTGATTCAGGACCCCGAGTTGACCAGGCCTGGAAGACCATGGTCTAGGGACTCACTGCATTTGGGTTGTGAATCACATTTCAATAATTTCATCACTATATCGGTCGCCAATTGAAGATGCAGAACCAGCAGAGTAAATTCTTTACAGATCTAACACCCGGTCAGCTGTCAAAAAGTGGCAAAATTTGGCACAGCTATAGCTCTCTCAGATCAGGGTTCCCAACCCGCTCATTCTTTGCAACACCTTTGTCTTCCTCGGGCTTGACCTTTCCCTCGGGAGAAGACTGAGGTTGCAACATGCTTAGTCTCTGAATGCAATAGAGGTAGAACATCTTAGAACACATCATAGAAGATCGTCATACTATGCACAGTCCAGTAGAGTACTGAGGCAGAAGCCTTCCCTTTTGCTTTTGGCTTTGCTGTCGCCATGCGACTTTTTGCATAAAAACAGAATGTGAGTGGGCCAAGGAACAGAGTGCCAACTTGCTCCAGCTTGTTTTTGAGCGATTTGACACTCTTGAAAAACAGTGCTATTCGTAATTCTGCAATGAAACGAAGGAGTGGGTCAAAGCGCAAGATTCTTCAGAATGCTTCTGCTGCGTCTCTGCCAATTACTGTAGCAGTTGTCAAAATACTCTGCCAGCTTCCCAGACAAGCAAATGAGGCACAAGCATGCGACCATTGCAATAAATTCATCCCGGAATTGGAGAGATTATCACAGCAAATCAGAAGAGAACATATCCTATCATGAAATGTGTTTTCTGAAGATCTGAAACATGTTGCCTTGGAACTGCTTGCAAAAACATCTTGCACACAAACTCTGTAACAAATTACCTGGACTGACTGAAAGAAACCCAACGAACGATCCTCATGCTGGCTCTTCAGCAATCTCAAGCGCAGAACCTCCAAGAAGAAGTGAGCTACGCTGCTCAAGAAGAGAGAAAATCTGCACCTCGTTGGAGACGTTTGTGATCTCTTCGTGAAAAGCAATAGCTTGGGGAACCTGGGCAAATCAAGAATAGACCAATTCTAAAAAAAAAAAAAAAAAATATATATATATATATATATGTATATGTATAACATAATATATATATATATACATATATATGCATGCGTGTGTGTATGAATATACATGTATATAGAAATGGGTATAGTATTGTTAAGATGCTTTTTACAGTGTTTTTGAACATGGTGGCCAAGTTTGGTAGAAGTTGGGTATGGTAGAAGTTGTCATCGTATCAAAGAAGTTAGCATCATATCACAACGATTGTGTTTAACTTCTTCGTGTTGAACATCTTAACGATACTATACCGATATAAATATATAAGAAAAAGATACACATCTACATATAATAAGCGAAGGAAGTTTAGAAGTCTAACTTCCGACAATATGGACAACTCAGCTAAGGTAGATCGCCTATGCAGATGTGAGTTGGGAGATGTAACTTGGAAAATCGTGCAAAAACCTAGGCGCGAAGCACATTTCCAAGTCAAAATCGTAAAAACACTGCATGCTCGGAGCACTTTTAGAGGATTCCACGTTCAAAATCGTTAAAAAACCTAGGCGCCGAGCACATTTGGAAGTCAAAATCGTAAAAACACTACATCGGAGCACTTTTGATGACTCATGATTCTCAAAACTGGCACGCTGCCTGCGCGCGAAGCAAATTTTTAAGATAAAATCTTGTACCAAAATAAAAACTGCAATTTTACTAGCGTTTCGGGCCACTTTTCGGAGATGTCATATGATCATGAAAATTGGCACGCCGCCTGCGCGCGAAGCACATTCTCACGTCCGAAGTCGCAAAAACTCGTGGTTTTTAACAAGTTTTGAAAGTTGCATGTCCGAAAAAGTGCACGCGGCCAGGGCGAGAAGCATATTTTGAAGCAAATGTGTCAAAACACAGAACGTTTTGACACTTTTGGAACACAGGAGACAAAAGTAGGAAAACACTTGCGTTTAAATCTAGATTCAACAGGAAGTTTAGACGTCTAACTTCCGACTATATGGACAACCCAGCTACGGTAGATAAATACAGAGATGGATAGATAGACGAATAGATGGCTAGCTAAATGAAACATGGATAAATAAACAGATAGATCAGCAGATAGATAGAGAAACATATAGACAGATAGATAGATAGACGAAAGATGGCTAGATAGGTAGGTGGCTACACAAAGAGGTAGTCAGATAGATCGACAAGTAGATAGTCAGATCCATGCATGGCTAGATGGATAGACAGAGACATAGATGCATCGATAGATAGGTAGATAGATAGCTAGATAGATAGATCAATGGATAGATAGATAGATAGATAGATAGATAGATAGATAGATAGATAGATAGAATAGCTAGAATAGATGGATAGATGGATGGATGGATGGATAGATAAAATAGCTAGAATAGATAGATGGAATAGACAGACAATTGCATAGCCAGATTCAGATGGCTAGATGGGTCGATAGATAGACAGATAGGTCGACGAAACGAGAGTCAGATAAAAAAGTAGATAGATAGTCAGGTAGAAAGACAGAAAGATAGACAGATGGAGACATAGATGACCAGACAAGTATTTCGGTAGATAGATAGACAGATAGATAGATAGGCAGATAGATAAATAGATAGATGGACAGGTAGATAGATAGATACATAGACAGAAAGATGACGAGATAGATAGTGAGGTAGATAGAAAGACAAGCACATAGGCAGATAGATAAACGAATAGATCATCAGATAGATAGATAGATAGACAGTCAGACAGACAGAAAGAAAACTGATCCACTGATAGAAAGATAGCTAGACAGATAGGCTGCCAGTCAAGTGGCCAGATCGATGCTCACATTGGTAGGAAGTCAGGCCCAAGTGATGTTCAGTTCTCGGATCCCTCGGACAATCAATCGTCGCAACCACAACTGCACACTCCTATAGTGCTCCTATCTTGGAAACTTCCGCCACCGCTTTGTGCGGTACTACTGGGATAATATACATATATGCTACAATATATCACATATAATATGTTGTATACACAGTATATTGTGCGTGTGTGTGTTTCGCTAAGGAGCTCGAAAGGTGTTGGAAAATGAAAGGTGACGACATCAACAGCTGAAATTGAATGTCGAGGAAATCTGGGGCGCAAACCTCAACAGAGCCACCTGAGATTCTTTGGATCCAACAATTCAAATCAACGAATCTGTCTATCTGTCTATGTATGTCCATCTCAGGCGTTTGCTCGACGCTTTTGGATATGAACATCTGCAGCCCACTACATGCTGGCGCAAGTCCGCAGCTCTCAGAACTGTCCCGGATCAGGCGATTCTGTCGGACACACACTGAATCCTTTCCACTTCCGAAAGCACACAGTTTTCCAGGAACAGGACGTTTCAGGAAGAAAGCACAATCCGTTCACGAAAACTTTGCCCAAACACCTCAACCCCCACCAAAGGTTCGCAAAACGTTCCAAAATCCTGGAGAAGACTAGAGCCCAGATATATGTATATGTGTGTGTGTGTGTGTTTTCAGGAAAAAGCTCGCATGATTTGCAAACACTGCAGACTGCAAGAGATTGCACACTGTTTCCACTCGGAAGCCTCCGAGACCACAGAAGGACAACATCCAGAACCTCCGGAAGCCTTCTAGCAGCTTCTAGCAGCTTCCAGCAGCTTCTAGCAGCTCCTAACAGCTTCTAGCACCAACAAACCTGTTCTGGTGCAAAAGTTTCTGTCCCACCATTCAAACTTTTGGACAGATGTGGTTCATCCAAGTTAGGACAGTGCAAATGTGCACAGCTCTACGATTTGGTGCTGAAGAATCTCATCGCAGCTCAAGGTTTCACCCTGACACCATAAGATAAGACTTCTATAGATTTCTCTTGAAGATTTTTGAAGCAAAAATTACGCCTATTGGTTTGGGGTGTCTGGTGGCCTTGACAAAACAAACTTTGAGAGAAACTAAAAAAATAAAAAAATGCCGCGACTTGGCTCTAACGATCTTCAACGACCTTCAACGGTACAGAAAAGTGTCTGCTTGTGAACTGCGACAAGTTTCAAAAGGAAGCCATTGCATTCAAGGCACAAGCATTCTCCAGCGGATAACTGCAGCATTTTTGGCAAATACAACATCACACGCATCAATTGTGCAACTGTGCAGTGGTTGGATGTGGACTGTAGCCTGCAACCTGAGAAAACCGGACCCACGTGTAGATCTATTTGTATATTCTGAAACTTATCCAGAATCTTGGAATAGTTAAATGAATATAAATAGAAATTCTTCACTTAAAGTTCTTTCTGTTTCCGTATGCTTCTTGCACTCTGATGCGTGCCTCCCAGCACCCTCGTCAGCTGGCATTGCTTGGCAGTGAGGTTTGCACTGATTGTCACACTTTGGCACCGTGTGCACGGTCGTGTGCACAGTGTTGTGCACCGTGTGCTCTGACTCTACGTTTGTCGAAGCGGCGCTTCCAACTGCCGAAAGGTCTGCTTTCAAAAGCTCTCCGTGGAGAGCTGAGATCTGTTGCGTCTCGCAGTGTGAAGGCCCACTGGCGCAATCGAGAGATGCGGCCTCAAAGCCAACTCAAAGAGTGACTCGAAGAGTGACTCAAAGAGGGACTCGAAGAGTGACTCTCTCTGCATCTCTCTCTGCATCTCTCTCTGCATCTCTCTCTGTATCTCCCCCTCTCTCTTCTCTCCATCTTCTGTGTGATCTTCTTTTCTCAACTTTTCGCATTTTGTCATTTCTAGGAAATGTCTATGTCATTTTGTTATTTTTGAGCGATGAACATCACGGCAGGCTGATTGTAGACGTCGCTGGATCTCTGCGACTCGCCTCAAGGTCATGTGGATGGACAACTCAACAAGAACACTAAGAACACTAAGAACACCATCAATGCGTTCAATTTCCGACACATTGAAGCCCAGCATTTCAATCAGCGAAGAGATGGAAAGGGCGTTTCCACAATGAACAAAGGAGCGCACTCAGATTGAGCGGACCATAGTCGATCCCAACCGACACCTGTTCATCTGCAGCAATATGACATTCATTTTGGATCCAAAGATTTCAAGTGACTTCAAGAAATTCAAGGGACGGATAGGGTCGAGATTGCTGGATATGAAGACGAAAGATTGAGACTCTTTCTACTGATAAAGTCTATCCCGCAAAACTCACATCGCAAAGCAATGAATGGCAGAATTTGCAGGAATCTTGAAGGTTCGCTTGCGTGATTCGTTGAGCCCGAACTCAAAAACGGAATACTCACACCGAAAGCTCTTGCGTATTCTCCAAAATCACTCGCGATTTACAGAGGCAATGACGGCTATAGAGACTTTGAATCTAAAACTAAACAGGAGACTTAGGAGACTACGTAGTACTTGCATTGCAACTGGAAGCTTGCACGACCTTGACATGTGATACTGGCCTTCCACTTGTCCTTCCATGGCAGCTTGCATATCTTGAATTCTTGAGCCCACGTTTTCAAGCCACAAAAAAGAGCTTATACTGTAATGTGTGTTGGCAAAAAACAGTCTATGCTTGATGTTTGTCTCTTGATTGATCACCACGTTGTTTGCTCGTGGGAGATCAGAAATGCGGCATGGCTTTAAACAGAAACATTAACCAGGTTTCTGTCTCTGCACCAAACTGTCCGAGACAAGTTGACGGGTCTCTTGTGGGTGAAAAGGACTTTCGACTGACAGAACATAGCAGAAGGCTTACCCCTTTGGGGACAAGCGATCAAAAAACTCCAGCAGACAAATTTCTTTGGACAATCATACAATTCTTGAAGCAAAATCTAAAAAACATCCTGAAACTCTTGGCAGTTTACTAGCTCACGCTCAAACATCTCATCTCTTAAACAATCAGACGGTAGACCCGTTCAAAGTGGTCTGGGCGGCTGTGAAGCCGACAAGGCTATCTGTCAAATTGGCCAATGTGTCGTCAGCAAAAAGAGAACTGACAGATGCTGTCACACTTCCAAGCTGCTGCACAAAAGCGCAAGAGCGAGCGCCTTAAAACAAGCATTGAAACAAAGAAGGACGAGGACAGCCAAGTGAAAAAACGAGTCCTTGATGCCGCTACAGCGGTCACCAAAGGGCCAAGAACAGCAACTTGGTGCACTCTAAAGCACTGCTGCAATGGTTTCTGAGTTTCTAGAAACTAACGCAATGGCCACACTCTTCGACCCTGTACAGAGGTCATTCCGTGGTGAAGAGGGACAAGAGTAGAAAAGAAGTCACGCATCAAATTCGTAGAAAAGAAGACTTGGCTGGATGCTCACTCTGCCGGGCTTGGCTTGGAAAGCAGCTCTGCATGCCAAATACCGATGCACAATTTGTGCCGCTGCCAGCTCTCCTTTGAACATGCTAAATTGATGCCGGACTCTACAAAGCTGTCATTTGTCACACTTCATAATAGCATCTCTACAACACAGAAACCTCGGAACACTATACTGATGCCATAGTAATTGTGAGAGGTACGTCGCTGTCAGCAAACCAAGTGACCAAAGCATACTACAAATAGTCATCGGCTTCAGCGTTTAGCATGAAACCAGTCATGAACTTGTCAGTGCGAAAAGCAACTAGGTGCGGAAAGCTTTCACCAAGTGGAAACACTTCGGATAGATCGAAGTTTGAGGAGCCTCCAACATGGAAACGGAAGACATATTGATACAGCGGCACCTTCGCGAGCACTTGCATCACAAGTGTCCAGGGGCCGAGGAAAGTCACTTGCTCGGGTTCTGAAAGATGTGCAAATCTGGGACCAAGATCAATCATGTTTGAAAATGTTTCATATCTGGTAACAACTCAGTTGCTTGTTTCCATCTTGATCTTTCAGTTCCACTCGCATTGCGCAGCCGCTCCACGCTATGCGTGCACCTGGCACGCTTGGCTGTCCAAAGAATGCCCAAAGCCAATGCAAGAGCACTGCCCAACAATCAGCCCAGATGCCAACCCCAAACCACAACAACAGCAGCGGGAACAACAACGACAAGGACGGGAACCAAACAACGACAAGAACAAAGATAACACAGCCAACTAAAAGAAACAGCAGTCAAAACCTCAAACAACCTGAAGACAACCAGCAAAACGATACCAACATATACCAACAATACAAACAACAAGAGTGACAAGAACATCATGGACCAAACCAATAAGACCAGTACAAGTACTAGGAAACAATAAAAGCAGCAACAGCAAAAACAGCAACGACAACCACCACAATCACAACAGCAACAGAGACAACGACCACCACAACAACAACAATAGCAACAACCACAACAACCACAACCACAACCACAACCACAACCACTATAAAAACAACCACCACCACCACCACCACAACAACAACAACAACAACAACAACCACCAGCACAACAACGACGACGACGAAGACGACGGCGGCGACGACAACTAAACTCGCAAAAAAAAAAGAGCAACACCGCTAAAAAAGTCCAAATAACCTGTAGATTCCAGTGAGATCCAGTGTGCATCTATCTATTGTCAGAAAATCAATGAGATTCAATGAGTCCAGAATGAAATGAATGAAAAGATAGAACGTACACCCCGGTGATGAAATGAAAAGCCTTGGAACGTTGCCGGGCCTTGGGCTCAAATGATATGATGCTCAGGACCCAAAGCGCAAGCGGAGTCTGCCCCACGGGAGGCCTGCGAAATCTTCGGCTGTGAAGATTCTGCAAAGAGAAGCGGGACAAGGAAGGACAAGGAAGGAATGTCCACAGGTTGACAAAATAGGTTGCCTCTAGTTAGCTAAAGTGAACTACAGGCCAGTTCTCGTGCCTAGATCCCCTCCTCTTATTTTCCCAAGAACGCTTAGCATCTGAGCCTGGGCGCAACATGGTTAAATTTCATGGTCCAGAGAATCAGGAATCCAAAGGAATCCAAAAGGAATCCAAAAGGAATCCAAAAGGAATCCAAGGAGAGTAAAGAAATGAAAATGGATATTTGAAAAATCAAAATGGAATCAATTGGATCTGTAAGGCTGGCGCAGTTCTGAACGGCTTCTCGCAAGCGGCGACTCTGGACAAAAGCCTGATGCCAACTTGGAACTTGAGACTAGTGACGAGTTATGACGAGGACAAGTTGATATCCAACTTCCAGAAAAGCATCCAATTCAGTGGTCAATAATCTACCCATATCTGCCGCCTAAGAGTTTCCCACTTTGTAATTAAGCTGTCTGAGGAACTTGTTTTGAGCTACTTTGCGACCTCGGCGTAGTGGAAACCAGGCTTTACCATGGTCCTTGCATTCTTGAGGGATCTTTATGTCTTCGCAGCGGTGCCACATGGGCCCCAACATAAACCCCAAAAAGGGTAGGACCCAGATAGGAAGTGTTTGCAGACTGGTGAACAGCTTGGCGAGGCCTAAGGTGTACCCAACTCTCGCTGACAAAAATTGGTAACATCGGCTTTGTGAAGTTTCTTCATCAAAGCTTGGCCGAACATCGGCTACTCCCTCTTTTCGACATCTTGGTGCAGGCTCAGTCGCGTGACCAGATTGAGTAAGCTCTGAGTACGAGAGCCCCTGCCTCATAGGGAACTCGCTGGTTCGGTTCCACCTGATCTGTTGTGAAGACGCCCAGCGCGTGCAGTTCACTGTTCAGCCGCCTTACCTGCGCAGCGAGCATTTCGGCGCCTTTGAGACGTTTTGACTTGGGCGCGCCTTGTCACTCGCTTTGTTCTCTTTGCGTGTGAGGCCGCAATAGTCAAAGAGCTTCACCAACAGGCCACACCTCAGTGCACTTGCAACATGCTTCAAACTCATTCAAATTCTGCAAACAAATGAATGCATTGAGGAACGAGATGCAAATCAAAGTTAGGTGGTCAAATGGAATGTGAGATAAACTTGGATCACTGATGAATCCCGCTACCATTTTCGAATTCCTCCATCATTCCTACTCGGAAGGAGTTTTTTGAACAAGATGCAGTAATGCACAAAGGACTCGAAACTATTTCCAAAGGGTTCAGAAAGTGATTCTGAAAACCCCATAGTTACTGCCATTCCCCTGACGCAGAAGCTAAGGATAAGGCCTGTGCAATCCATCTATTGGGGTCGGACACCACCTGTAGTTTGAGAAGTCAAGATTCCTACGCCACCAAGTATGGAGCGTATGCACCCACCAATGATGAGTTCTGAACTACAAACACTGTCAGCTACTAAGTTTCCTCCGTTCGTTTCTTGCATTGAAGGGTAACTTGTTGGGTGCTGACAAGGTGGACTTGTATTTTTTGTGTGACAAACATGTTTTTTTCAAAGCGACTCCAAGAAAAGGTAATCGAAGGCAAAGTATGCCAAACAATACCCGCTGAGCCAAAAGGATTCAAACTTTGTCTGAGAATCAAAATTTGGATGACAACAGCGAAATTTGTATTCATACCACTGCTTTTGTATTACCACCGCTTTTGTATAACCTCATCCAAATTTTGTTGAGCAATCCCGGGATTTGCTTAACATGTACGTAACAAACCGCGCCACTCATGCTCACAAAAATAGTCCCTGAAAGCATCGGAAGACAACATGTGCCTTTCTCTACAAAGCTTTCAGCCACAAACCAAGTATTCAACCACCAAATTTTGACAATTCGGTCCCTCAGCGCCTCCAGAAAGTATCCAGATCTTGTTGCACGAACTCCTATTTTCAACATGGTTCCTTCACCATGTTTGCAAAACAACTTCGGCACCAAGTCCTCCAAACTCCGTGGCTGATCTGCCAAGAGTCTGACTGGTACCTCCATACTGTGCAAAGTCCACAGTGTGTACCATTTCTCGATTTGCATTTACAGTCTCTCTCACTGTAGTTTTTCTCTTAGTTTTTTCTCTCAGTTTTCTTGTTTTTCTCATTTCTCTTTTGCTTACACCGATTTCACACCTCTTCCTTGGCAGGAAATAGTTCACGAGGTGCTACCTCTCTCGCCACATTTAACTGATCCTGGCAAAACTTATTCTCGAGTTTGGAAACAAATACTGTAATAATTTTCCGAAAAATATGTGCATAAATATGTATGTATGTATGTGTATATATATATATATATGTGATTATATATATATATATACATAAATAATGCAACCTTGAATTCTGAAACTTTCATCTGTGTCCTTCGCTGTGTTGCGAAACAATTTCAAGTCCTGCAAATGGCCAAGCTCAAGTGGAAAAACAGTCTGGACGCTTGAACAGTCATCCAAGAACCTATTGGTTCAAGCGTCCTCGCGCCGATTGACGCTCCGAATGGGCTCCCGAAAATCGTGGGCCCAGCTGTGATTGGACTCTGAGCGCCCCTGAAGAAATTGGGAGGCAATGCACTTCCAAGTAAAAAAAGGATGGAAAGGCACTGGAAAGAAAGGATGGAAATCGAAAGGACGCCTGGCACAGATTCTGAGTGACCCACTTGACTACCCCGGCTACTTCCGCGGAGATTCTCAACGCGGGGCACCTGCAGGTTTTCGGCAGATGTGATGCTTGACCACATTGGTGCGGAATTTGTGGCCCTCTGCAAATGTCTACGTTGTGCCTGGACTGCACGTGCTTAAGTGCACACATTCCGACGTGTGGAAATTTGTGCCTGGTTGCTTGGGTCTGTGTGTGTGCGCATCTGCATGCGGGTTTGCATGCACACGTTGTGACGATCATTTTCATCCTTTCTGCAATGAGCTTAATGGCAGGCACGGCAAAATTGAAGAGCTTTCTTTGCCAGCCATATGCTGTTCGTATTACTGCATTGCGTTTCCTGGAATCGCCAAGGGTATGAAAGGAAAATTCCTCAATCCTGTAGTCCGTTTTTGTGATCAGCAAAACTCAACGGCCAAATTACTCAAAGGACTAGCTATGACATCGGATGAGCTTGTCGCCTCTGGAAGTCGCTGCAGTCTCAACCCACCTGAGACGATTGTAACAGATACTAACAGCTTAACCCTTGGCAATAATCACTTTACTTATGCCACTAGTCACTTGTCACTTTGCTTGCTACTTGTCACTTTACTCGTCAGTACCCACTTTACTTGTCAATGCTCAGTGTACTTGTCAATACTCCCTTTGTTTATCAATACTCTCTTTTCTTGTCACTTTCCTTGTCACGTTAATTCTCACTTTACTTATCACTTTCCTTGTCACTTTATTTGTCACTTTACTTGAAACTTTGCTTGTCACTTGTCGCTTGTCACTCATCATTTTCCCTCCACTTGTGACTTTTCACTTTAATTGTCAGCACCCACTTTACGTGTGAATGCTCACTTTACTTCTATACTCACTTTACTTGTCAATGCTCAGTGTACTTGTCAGTACTCGCGTTGTTTGTCAAGCTCAATTTCCATGTCAATGCTCACTTGTCACTATACTTAACTTGTCAATACTCGTTCTGCTTGGCAATGCTCACTTTGCTTGTCACTTCTCACTTTACATCTCAGTACCCACTTTACTTGTCAATGCCCACTTTCCTTGTAAGTACTCACTGTATTTGTCAATACTCTCTTTTGCTATCAATACTTTCTTTACTGGTCAGTACTGACTTTACTTGCCAATGTCAATTTGACTTGTCGCTCCACTTTTCACTTTACTTGTCACTCTATTTGTCCTTTGCTTGTCAATACTCACTTTACTTGTGACTTTGCTTGCCACTCTACTCGTCACCTTATTTGTCACTTTACTTGTCACTTTGTTGTCACTTTACTTTGTCAATACTCACTTTTCTTTGCAATCCCCGCTGTCCTCGTCGATACTCCCATTGCTTATCACTTTTTACTTCTTGTCAATTTATTGGTCATCTATCACTTTACTTGTCACTTGTCACTTGTCACTTTACTTGTCTTTTCCCTTGTCACTTTACCAGTCAATACCCACATTACGTCTCAATACCCACGGTACTTGTCACTTTACTTGTCACTTCACTTGTCACGTTACTTGTCACCTCACTTGTCACTTTTACGTGTCACCTTTCGCTTTGCTTGTCAGTACCCACTTCACTTTTCAAATGCTCGCTTTACTTGTCAATACTCACTTGCCTTGTCACTTTACTTGTTCTTTTACTTCAAGCTTGCCTCACTTGGCTAAAATTAAGGCAAGGATGTTTTACTCAAAGATGCCCAAAAATCTGTTCAGTCAGAACATCTCACATCCTCAGCTGCATCTCTTCGAAAGTGGGAAAACTGAGAATGTTGACAGAATGATTCCTGCACCAACATTGCCAGCCTGCGCGCTCCATGTCTACCTTGTCAAGAATGTTGAATGCACCAACATGCAGCGGATATTGATCTTTGTTCAAAGCTGCAATCTCAAATTTGAACCAACTTTTAATGCGAACTGCCCACAGACCAGTGAGGGTAACATGTCCAGTGGAATGGCAGGGCTTCTGTGAGTCTCCTCCTATGGTCACCTTTGTTGGCAATCTTTCCAACTTTCTTTTTTGATTGTTGGCACAGCAGGACTGCTTTGTATCAATGGCAACTACGATCAAGCGCACCTTAAAGCTTTCTAGGACATGATCCAGGAGCATGTGAAGCCAAAAGCCAAATGTGTGAATTGAGGTCAAGTATTGGGTACACAGGACAAACACCAACGCAAATACGAGCATGCACCAACAATTAATTCGACAGATAGACAGATAGACCCGGAGATAAATGGATAGATTCGGATAGATTCGGATAGATGGATATATGGATAGCTGCTTCACGTGTCCAGTCCATGTTCCACTGGAAGATGGGTCTGCATGATTGAGGAGCATGTCAATGTGTGTGTGTGTGTGTGTGGGACGTTCGATGGATTGCTCTTTTGCCGAAACTGGTGCGCGACTGCTTCAAGCTAAGCGTAGCCGAATTCATCTGTATAACTGTACAAAACATGCAAAACATCAAGGCACCAAGTGTTCCAGCGTAGTGCACTTGTGCAGAAGTGTTGATCACAGCGGCTGCAACAGCCATGCTGAGAGCAAGAGCATGCCTGACAACAAATGATTTCCTAGGGATGATTTGAGCATCGATGGGTGAAGTACATGCTACATGCCTCAATGACGAAGCACAGGAACCACAGACCTCGAAGGCACACCGAAAGCGTAGGAGTAAAAGAAGCGCAGAAAGCCTTCCTTTTTTTTGGCACTTCTTTCCCTGTGTAGAAAATGCAGCGCCGACGCTCTCAAGAAACTTTCTGTCACAGTTGAGGAATATTATTCACTCTGTCTTCACTTTTTGGCATTTAGAAAGACAAAGTTTTCACTTCCTTCAGAGTTCCTTCGGAGTTTCTTCAGATTTCATCGCTTATTCACTTATCTGTTTTTTTTGCTTCGTATTTTCTTCAATTCCTTTTTTTCTCCCTTTGCAAAGTTCTGCTTGACACCTTGGCACAAACTTGGGCTCCAACGGGTCATCACCTGCCAACACAGAGGCTTAGTGCCTAAGCAAGTCACCAGCTTGAGAATCCAGGGAATCCATGTATGCTTTGAACAATCTCCTTCACTTCTTAGGACATGATTATTTGGTTCCATCATCCAACTCTATATGTCTATATTTATACATATATAAATGTACGCACACAAATCTAGATGCAATATATAAGTAGATGAATAAACAAATAAATAAATGTAATATATGCACATATATATATATATATATATGTGTATATATATGTATATTTGTAGGAATAAATACTGCAAATGCACAACAAAATTCAACAGGAGAGGGGGGGAGAGAGAGAGAGAGAGAGAGAGAGAGAGAGAGAGAGAGAGAGAGAGAGAGAGAGAGAGAAAGAGAGAAAGAGATCCCGCAAGAAAAAGACCCAAGCTGGTTTTCTTTGCTTCAACAATGACAATGCAGCCAAGCAGCGTAGCCCATCAGAACGCCGCCATGCAGAACGACGGATTCGCGATTCATTGGCTACCAAATGCCAACCTACCCTTCCTATTCCATCTCATTCCCCTTGCTGCACACACAGCTGGAAGAAACCGAAATGAGATGGAAAAGAAGGCCCCAGTTTAGGGGCCCAGTGTGGCCATAGACATGAAAGTCCAACTGTGCATGACTATAAAGCTGAGTAAGTTCGTACATGTATATATATATATATATATGTATGTACGTGTATATATGCATAAATATATATATACACATATATATATATATACATATACATATGCACATATATATATATATATATATATATGGTTGACCATGTAGCTTGTAGATACATCTTCCAACAAGTTGGAAAAGTATCAAAACAGAAATATCAACAATATTTCACCCGGTCAAACCATCATAAACATGTTCCGCTGGCTGCAGACCAAAAAATCTACGAGTTTGCCACGCCTCCGTCTCAAGTGCACTATCTGCAGAATTGAACAGTTCGAAGTGAATGGGGCAACGAGAACAAATGAGAATACCTGCAAACAATGTTCCAAATGATCTGACCATAGATAGTTGATTGACAACTTCTCAGTCCATTCGCTGCCTCCAGGTGCTCAGCACCCTGAAACTCTCTGTCGCTTCAGTTTGCCACATCTGGGGCTTGGAATTTCAGGAAATGGTTGGAGTTTCAGTTGCTTTGGAAAATCAAGAGCAGCTCTGATATGTACACGGATCTCATAAGAGTGGAAACCAAGAGCAGCCTTCAGACACTTGCAGTCAATGCAGTATCCGCTCTCACGCTTGCAAGCAGGCCAAAATACCCGGCTCAATCCCATAGGACAACAAGTGTAGAGTCGCAGGCCCATTATAGAAACACTGAGTTTCAAATTCAGGACGCGCACTGAGTTGCAGCTTTTGAGACAGCATCGAAGATATTGAAATATGAATGCTTTTGTATTGCCGCTTTGATGAAAGGAATGGTTTAATTGCACTGTCAACATGACAAGGCTTAATACTTCCACGATGAAGCGAATCACATGCTCTGGGGATGAACTGGCCTTGCTCGTCAAATATGCGCAATCGGACTCACGTGACTAAACGTGAGACGAGGCTGTGAGAGAAAAAAACTTCGAACCTCTACGGCAGGGTGGCTTGGCTGTACCTCAGAGCAAAGGGTCACAGGTCCCGAGAATGCAATAGTGCTCTGTTTACACACAAACATTTACATGTATACTTCTATGTATATATATATATATATTTATTTATTTATTTATTTATCTATTTATTCATTTATCTATTTATTTATTCATTTATTTATCTATTTATTTATCTATGTGTTTATCTATCTATTTATCTATTTATTTATGTACATATAAATCTATATATATATGTATAGATGTATAGTTATTTTCAATTAATCTATGTATATATATATATATATGTGTGTGTGCAAATATATATATATATATATCTGTAAAAAAATAAATAAATAAATAAATAAATAAATATATATATATATTTTTGTATACATACGTACAATGATATATCTATTTCTGAATAAAACTATATACATATACATATTGATTCATCTATTGCCTCTTTGTTTATTCATATATTTCTCTGTTGACATATATATCTATATGTATAGTTACATATATGTACAAATAATTATGTATGATCATGTATGATCCCTTTATCTATTGAGATATATAGCGGAGGGAAGGTACCGAGCAGGGAGGAGTAAGGGCAGGAAACAAAGACAACTGAGGCAACTAAGCCCCTACAATTTCGCCTTGGCTGTAGGACTGTCTGACAGACCCTTATTGTTTCTCTCAGGTATAGTTTTGGGTGTGGGCCACTCCTCTAGCTTTGTCACTCCCTCCACATCGGCTCAGCAAAGACTTCATAAAATCGTAAATGAGAATGCGCAACACAAAGTCATCACAATCAAAAACAGGGGTAAAATCCTTCTTTACAAGGAGTTCAACACAAGCTCAACGAGATTGTGTATGAGATTGAGATTGGCGATTGGCCCAACATTTTTCAGAATGGTGCAAAGACACGGGAAAATTGATGTTTCTGTCGTTTTTTGGTGGCTTTGAAGGTGGTTTTGAAAACGGAAATGTTCTGAAAGAAAAAACGAATAAAGAAGAGCCAAACCAAAAAAATGCACAGCTAGGCCAGCGGCACCAGAGAGCTCCAGAACAGCAGCAGCACTCAGTGGCACACTGCGAGCACTCTCTCAGAACAGTGGCACCCAACGGCAACCCGAATTAAAGCGCACACCCTCCAGAACAGCAACGGCACCCGATGCACCCTGCATCCAAAGCGAACAGTGGCACCCAATGGCACCCTGGATGCCCAGACAGGCAACACTGACAAAAGAACCCACTATATAGCTCCGTTGGCCGCGAAAAAACGAATATCAAGCATCAAATATCTGTGTTGTATCATGCTCAATGCCAGATTGATTTGAGGTATGCCTTGTGGTGATAGTAGTGGTGGTATATGTTTTGACCTAGCACAGTTGGAAGTCTATTGTGACATTGACTCCTGGACAGCGCAGCAGCCAATCCAAAAAAGGCAGACCATGCTGGGTGAACCATGCTGGGAGCCCCTGGCAGACGGTGGCAAAACTTTACAGCCTCGGAAACAAACTGATGACTTGTACTATTACTGTGCTATTCTTACAGTTCTCTAATGGCGCAGCTACAGAGACTGCCTGTCTTGGGATGAAGAAGAAAGAAATTCGGAAGAAGAGGGAGAATGATGGAGAGAAGCAGAAAGCCGACCCTAGGTCCATCTTGGGACTACGCAAAGCATTTACATCCGAGCAACCTTTCTCATTACAGCAATTACTAAGAACTTTATTTGCATCCCGGAGCCACAATCTCTCTTTAGCATCGTATTTGCAGAATTTTGGAGCTGTCATTTTTCTTCGATACCAAAAGTGAAATATCCTGCATGTTGTAACTATGACACTTGTGGTTGATGCTGTCGTTGTGGTTGCCCTTGCTCTTAATGTGGTTGCCATTGTCGTCGTCTTCCTCCTTGTCATCGTCTTCGTTGTTGCTATTGCCTCAGAGTTCTCCTTATCTTCTCATCCTCCTTGTCCTTCTCAACCCCGTCATCCCTGTCATCGCCGTTGTCCCCGTCGTCCCTGTCGTCCCCAACTTCCTCCTCCTTCTCGTCATTGCCATGATTGCCCTCATTCATCTGTTGTCTTGTTTTCTTCTTGTCTTTTCTCTTGTTTTTCTTCTTGTTGTCTTTTCTCTTGTTTTCTTATTCTCCGTGCTGTTCTTGCTGTTGTTGCTGGCTAGCATTATACGACATGGTCATTTTGCTGGGAGGGCGATCGTCCAGATTGCAGTTCTGGACGCGCGTCTGGACCAAGAGGTAGCAGGTGATGAGGGGGCACACCGCACACCAGCACACCAGGGCACCACGACAGAAAGATTTCTGTGTCTCTAGTGCGGGCAGTCTTTGTCGCGATGTAAATGTCAATACTCCATGCAGCTCCAATGCTAGTTGTCCCAGAGGTCAAAGCAACATCAGACAACAGAACGAAGAGGGTGAACATATCGGAAATGGATACACAAGGCATTCTGGCTCTGAGAAATCAGCCTTTGCAAGAAGGTGTCAGTGAGGAACATTGTAAGTGCCTCATGCACCCGAAGATATCCATCACGTATTACCTACTAGCAAACTCAGACCTTCAAAAAGAAAGGACGCTGTCCTAAGACGTCCACAAGGGGCATGGCACTGGCAACAATGCTCTTGCCACAACCTCGAACCATCCATCGACCTGGCACTTGCAAGACAATCTGCATGCAACAAGACAGGAATTGCACCATCTGTGAATGTCTTAAGCAATTTTCTTGTTTGGGTGTCAGGCAGCCCTCTGCTTTCTGAAGCCGTTTCACCTCGAGTTGGCTATGCGCAAGCACATGCTTGCAAAGATCAAAAATCCGCCCACGGAAAAAGAGACAAAGGTGCTTGGACTGTGACAGTAAGAAAAAAGGAGGTTGGCTATGCCTGGACACGCTGACTTTTTGTGATCAAGCAGTGCGAGGTGGGTTGGTGCGGAGGTTTGAGATACCTGAAGATTGTTGCCGAATTGGGGTGGTGGCTAAGGGCTCAATTTGTAGCAATTTGGCGACTGACTTTTGGGCGCAATGAACTCCAGACTGGGGATAGCGCTGAAGCAGCTAGGAAGGTGTGCAAAGGTTGAAGAGAAAAGTCTGTACACGCTGTGGTTTGAAGTCGTGAGCTCAGAGCAGTCTGCTGCGCAAAGCGCCATGAACATGTGAATCTGTCAACATCTGTAGATTATCAAGTCCACATCTACAACATCTACATGTAGTTCATAGAATTTTGCAATTCCGACAGATTGATAATTCGATCATGATGCTGTGTTTCGAAATGACCACTCAGTGTCAAACGGTCGAAAGAAATCCTGAAGTTGCAGGTTCTAACTTTGGACAACGAAACTTTTGAGGCAATGACAAACTCCAGCTAGCCAAGGTGCTTTCCCCAGTCTGGTACATCTCATTTTGGGCAACATCCAAAGGATTCGTCACAACAGATCCAACCTCAGACAATTTCAGACAGCGGCAAACATAGTCACCGTCTCAGAATGCTCACAGACATTCGCTTGAACAGTTGAGATCCTGAGGCACCAAGCCACACTGGCCGCAAGTGATTTTTTGATGGAGCGAATGACCTAAGGAGAAGACTGCAGGAAGGTCACGCTGAGTCACGCTTGTCCAAAAGCAGGATTTTGAAGCAAAGCAACGAAGCGTCTTGAAAACTCCTAAATTATGCAATCCATGTCTACTGGCCAGTTCTTTAAAGCTGCAGCTGCTTTGGCTTTGATATCTGGGTTCATTCATTCGGATTTTTTCAGTTGCAAAACTGTCCTTTTTTGCACATTTTTTTCTCATGAAATTGCTGTTGAAGGCAATCATTCAGGTTGAGACCTACCCTCTTAGATCATTTTTGAGCACAAGGCAAGACCAGATACAAAAAAAAATGCACTGCTTTTGACGTCATGTGTTGCTGCTTGATCCTCGGCACTGCCACTGCTAGAGACTATCAGGAAGAAGGTGAAATGTCCTACAGAATGGGCAGCCAATTGTTGACATCCAAGAAACAACCTACTGTAAAAACCACAAGGGCAAAATGAAATGTTCCTACTAGATCTGAAGTGGACTCCTGGAAGACCCACCGAGCACACATCCATCTTAGAAAGCAAACTAAAGCCCGGAAGTAGAAAGGTAGAAAACATGTTTACATGTACATGTCTTTCCTGTACAAATGATACATATATAAATGAATATTTGTGTTATGGTATACAAAATATGTTTATCAACAAAAACCACTGCGTACACTATGTGCACGCTCTGTATGTAATACTATATTTTATATTATGTACGTTGTAGACAATGCAGGATGTGTATAATGGATCTACGGGCACATGGCAGCTGCCCACGTGGCTTGTGCAATACTGCAATAGCCACAATGTTCTCTGAAAGAAAGTAGACTCTGCATTCTGCATGCACAGATACAGTGATTTCACGATTCACGCTGCACAGCCCGGTATGGTGTATGCATCAGCGTTATTCCATGTAGCACAAACAAATAAATCTCAACAAACCTTGGCCGATTCATTCCATTTGACATCGATCATACAACCAGCTTTGCTCACTGCTCCTGCAACTAAACGGAAACCATAAATGCCAAAAAATGCCCAAACCAAAAAAACAAATCAAATCCACGTTTCCCTTACTCTAGCTGATGCCTACCATAAAAATGGATAGGCCAGGGCAGCGTCGGTGTTTTTTGTGCACGATACACCGGTGCATTTGCATGCCTGCAGAGAAAAAAAACATTATGATGAAATAAATGTGTATATGTAAAAATATATATATATATATATTTATTTATTTATATATATATATATATGTATATATATATATATATATATATATGTTCGAACAAACTGGACTTCAAAGTTTGCTGGAAAAACCCTACAGGACTTCACTCGGGTGTCCCTGCATTATTTTTTTCCCCTCTTGATTGCACTCCGTTGCCTTGACACCAACATAAAATAGGATGTGTGCACAGCGGTGTCCCAAGTCGCATCCAACCCTGCGGGAACCCATATGGAGGAAACAAAGGCAACAGAAGCTGAGGATGGCACAGCACTCTGAGAATCGCCGGCAGGTGGAAGGAATTCTTCCATTTTGTCCTGCGGCATTGACCCAGAAAGAACAAAGAGCAGAACACAATCCGAAATCTCCTCCTTCAAGAATTCCAAGTGCGACCATATCAAACAACCCAAAGAAAAGACTCATACTGTTCGAAGAATGTGCGGTTTGGCTTCTGACTGAACTCATCAATACTACCCTTCAAACAGGATAAACAGGAGCCTCAACATGGTGCGCAGCCACAAAACTGGCTCTACAAACTAACTACAAACAATGCAAAAAAAAACAAGTCTTTGTAAATTGTCTGAGGCTCCCAAAACACCAGGTTCAGCAACGAAACCAAGGTTTCTATCAAATGCGCAAAACCATGCCAGAGGTTCATTCACCTCAAACTGTTCGGTTTACATGTACCAATCGTGCAACAATGAAGCATCAAACCAACCAGGCACATCGTAAATGCGACTCATGCAACATGTGGGAGATGAGATCTTCTTACGTTTAATAAATTCTGTCTAATCATATACAAAAACAATGCAAGTTCAACATGGTAAATTCATCTTCCACATTGGTGCACTTTGTTCCCACCAACTTGCTTCCAGGTGGTTTCAAAAAGTAAGACGTTGGAGTTCAGTGGCAGGCTGGTTAAACACCGGCTGAAACTAGAAGTTTTGTCTGTGCTTTTCCTGCTGTGAGATATGTTTGACTTGCACCAGCGTAGACCTCAAATAAGAATGAAAGCTTGAAAGCAGGCTGATGCATCAGTGTTGTTTGTTACCTCAGTTCCCTGGCACACAGAAAAAAGGAAGAAAGCATATTGTTCTCCCAAATAATACTGAGCCGAAAACACTTACATACCGAAACAAAGGCAAGCGCCTCACTTCACACCCCGGAACACTCCCCACATTTACTCACCCCAAGCCCCTGACACATAACACTGATACAATCATCGACCCTTTACAGCCTGGGAATGGGGCGGGAGTGGGCTCAGGTGGGACGGGGGCCTAAAGGGAACAAGGGTGGGAACAAGGCTGGGAACAAGGGTGGGAACAGGGTTGGGGGACAGGGCTGGGAACATCTGGGGGGGGAGGGGCCAAGGGGTGAAGAGGGACATTGGCGTCCTTCAAGTAAAGGATCAGCTAAAGCGTCTTCCTGGAGCGCACAGCCGTCACCTTTTTGCAGGCCAAATAGCCAGTAGGAGTAGAAGTATTAATTCTTGTACATAGTCAAAAGTCAAAGGAGCACGAAGCGAGGCATGAGCAGGGGCACGAAGCAAGGCATTAGCAGGGGCACGGAGCGAGGCGTCGGCCCAAAAAAAACCATACGTCCCTCAACTTTCCAAAACTCAGTTTGCCTTCGAGACCGTTTTCTTTTTCATGTGCTTGTGGGAAAAGTGCAGAACAAAGACTGAAATGGGCAGGCAAACAAACCATTAAACACCGAAGGAAACAAAAACTAAAAACGAAGCATAACGAAGCCACAAGAACAAAGCATAGCTACGAGAAATAACCAACACAACCCTCCCATCTACTGCACAGACCAGAGACAAGCAACCACAAGGCAGAGGCACCATGCATCACCAGGGAAACAAAGAGCACAGAAAGACAAACGTGGGTGACCCTGGTCAGCCAAGGCGGACTCACTGAGAAATCCGAAGAGCAAGGGAGGGAGCGCCACGCAGCCAGGCTTCAAACAGCTGTGCAGTCCCAGATGGACGTCGAACACTGCCCCAATTTGGGCTGATTCCTTCAAACCAAATGGCTGGAACCTGGTATGCTAGGCACCAAAACATATGGTGGTTTCTCAAAATACGGGTACCCCCAAATCACCCTATATGAACCATTTATAGTACTAAACCAACTTTTTTTGGGGGTTCCCTATTTTGAGAAACCACCATATAAAGTGTCCATTCTTGAACCTACAACAAAGACAACGGTAGTTGGTAGAAGTAATGATTTTCAGGTCGAAGTTCCTTGGCAGATACAGCTGCTACATACTTTGGCACCGTTCGCAGCACGCTGACCTCGTGGCGGCCAAACATATTCTCACCGATTGAAACTCAGAGGGTCCCAGCCCCAGCATCTTAGCTCCAGACCCCTGTCCCAAGCCAAAGGGCTTTTAGGCCCTCTGTCCTTGGAGGATAGTGAGGGAACCCATGAAATCAGTTTCAAATCGGATGAAATCCAGGAACCGAAGAAATCCAGCCTCCATAAATGCTGCAAGACCGTCAGTACTGGTGACAGGCTCCGGTGAGCGAATCTCACCTGACCACGTGTGGCATCAGCGGTGCGACACCCGCCCACACAAGGAAGGAAGAACTCACACTCAGAAGACACTGAACGTTGTAAGATGCTGTACGTATCGCCACTCTAAGTGTCACAAGGTGCTGTGAAAGCAGAAGCTGCAAACCTTCGGATCTCCCTGCAGCATCACAGAAGATCGCACGAAAGGTTGGTTTGCAATCTGCACGTAAGCCTGAGGAAAACATCGCATTGAAAGCATTGTGGCTACAGAAAGTGTAAGTGCCTTTTTCTTGACATGTTTGTAACTACTCCAGCAAAAACAGCAAATAGCATGGAACAATGATTTGGGAAAGTAGCACCAAATGACTTCGAGAATCCACAAGTGGAATAAAAACGAGAGAAGTAGGAAAAAAAAGTGAAAAGCAGTGGGAGACGAATGGAAAACAAGTGGGAAGCTAATGGGAGACAAGTCAAAAACACACATGGGCAAAGAATTGGGAAACATTCTCAATGCGTTGATGGTGAGAATGACAACTTTAGCGGCAGTAGTGGCAGAGATGATGATGATGATGATGATGATGATGATGATGATGATGATGATGATGATGATGATGATGATGATGATGATGATGATGATGATGATGATGATGGTGATGATGGTGATGATGATGATGATCAATTATGAAAGTAAAATGAAATCACTAAAATTCGATGATGATGAGTGAAGGAAACTAAATGAACTACACCAGCATAGACCCCAGATAGCGGACGCATCGCGCACAAGGATTTCAAGGGCGTATGCCATAAACCTGCGTTTTGAATTGCATGGTTTGTTTACAGTACACACGGGAGACAAAGGAAAGACAAAGGGGAAACAAAGGGGAAACAAAGCAAAGACAAAGGGAGACAAGCATGAGCAGCGGCAGAGCAGCGGCAAACAAAGCGCCAATCCAGAGCCACACAGAACACAAAGGAAAGACAAAGGAAAGACAAAGGGGAAACAAAGCAAAGACAAAGGGAGACAAGCATGAGCAGCGGCAGAGCAGCGGCAAACAAAGCGCCAATCCAGAGCCACACAGAACACAAAGGAAAGACAAAGGAAAGACAAAGGGGAAACAAAGCAAAGACAAAGGGAGACAAGCATGAGCAGCGGCAGAGCAGCGGCAAACAAAGCGCCGATCCAGAGCCACAAGGGAGACACAGGAAAGACAAGGGGGAGACAAATGGGGAGACAAAGGGGAGACAAAGGGAAGACAAAGGGGAGACAAAGGGGAGACAAAGGGGAGACAAAGGAGAGACAAAGGGGAGACAAAGGGG
>VSDK01019540.1:304623-323764 GCA_009767595.1 Symbiodinium kawagutii | reverse complement strand
ATGTATGTATGTATGTATGTATGTATGTATGTATGTGTATGTGTATGTGTATGTGTATGTGTATGTGTATGTGTATGTGTATGTGTATGTGTATGTGTATGTGTATGTGTATGTGCATGTGCATGTGCATGTGCATGTGTATGTGTATGTGTATGTGTATGTGCATGTGCATG
This sequence comes from Symbiodinium kawagutii, assembly GCA_009767595.1. Classification (NCBI taxonomy): domain Eukaryota; class Dinophyceae; order Suessiales; family Symbiodiniaceae; genus Symbiodinium; species Symbiodinium kawagutii. Next base: position 323,591 of record VSDK01019540.1, on the reverse strand, counting down.
TGCATGTGCATGTGTATGTGTATGTGTATGTGTATGTGTATGTGTGTATGTATGTATGTATGTATGTATGTATGTATGTATGTATGTATGTATGTATGTATGTATGTATGTATCTATGTATGTATGTATGTATGTATGTATGTATTCATGTATTCATGCATTTATGTATGTATGTATGTATGTATGTATGTATGTAGGTAGGTAGGTAGGTACGTATGTATGTATGTATGTATGTATGTATGTATGTATGTATGTATGTATGTATGTATGTATGTATGTATGTGTGTATGTATGTATGTATGTATGTATGTATGTATGTATGTATGTACGTACGTACGAACGTACGTACGTACGTACGTACGTACGTACGTATACGCATAGATACAAATTTTGTCAGGTCGTTAATAAAAAACAGGGCTTGGTTCCGATGTTTTTTACAACCTTGAGACAGCAAACTGCGGTGTTTTCAACATGAAAATACACCTTTTCATACCGATATTGATGGATATTGTGTACCGGTAAGCGCTGTGTTGAGATTGCGGGAGAAGAGAACGTTTCCTAAAGAGTGAGCAGAGTGTGGATTGGGATTCTGAGAATTCTGGGACTAAAGGTTCTCAACTGAGTCAGAAATCGCATAACCCTTCACCTCCAAGTGCTTCGCGGAGCGACGCAAATATTGCAGTTTAAGCAGTTAAGCACTGCCTGTTTCTGATGGTTTTCTTTCCGAAGTGGTCAGGTCAACCAAACTGAAACCGTTGATTCACTCCTTTGCCCCTCCTTTGCAGCTCAACTAGAGGTTCGACTGAGCAACAGACCAAGTTGCTTTCAAACGTCGACCACCTCTTTTCGACATCCGGACAGCCTTTGGAACCTGCACTCAGAAGCACAGCTGTTCTTTTCAAGTGTTCTTTTTAGGCTTCTCCTTGGGCGTTGCAATCTCCTTGAGTGCCTTGGCAGCTGCAGCTCTGGCTCCTGGTGTCCCACTTCCCTGACCTCAGCGCTAGCATTGCACGCACTTCTCTTCTTGCAACATCTTATCCTGAAACCTTATCCATCATCAAATCTTATCAAAATCAAAACTCCTTGTCAAACCGTAAGAGATTAAGAATCTGATCCCAGAGAAGCGCCTTGCAACACTTCGGAGTCCAAGGCTTCAACCCGGAACAACTTTCGCCTTGGTCGCCTTTGCCTCGGCCTTTGCTTTGCTCTTGCTCTTGCTCCTTGAGGCATCTTGAGGCATCTTGAGGCATCTTGAGGCATCTTGAGGCTTTGTGTAAGAAGATAACTGATGCTCTGCACATTCAGATGCCTTGCACATTCCTTGTAGGTGGTCCTGGATTGCGTGCTGGCTGTGCTTGAAACAGCCGCGGCCTCGCACACCCGGACAATCCAATCAGCTTGCGGTGTCCTGTGATCCTAAGATGAGTCTGCAAGGGAATTCAACTGTAGATCATTCTGTAGAGAATTCAACTTGTAACTTGTTGTAGCCTTGCAAGGGACACACAAAGAGGCTCAGCCCGGCTCAGCCTCACCCGAACGACCACGTAGAGACCTTACTGTCAGTGCAACACACATCACGCTGAATGCCTGAAGACCGAGGCACCAGCTGTGATTTCTCACGTTTTCGCTGATTGCGAATTTGGTTCCTTCGCAGGCTTTCATTCTTAACTTCCGGCACATCAATTCTCAGATGCTTAGCTAGTTTATGGCCAAAATGTTTTAGCTATTTGGACAACTCAATTTACGCGCTGGATCACTTGCAAACATAGAGATCTGATATACAAATCCTGACAAAAGTATGTATATACATAATCTATCATAATCTGTGGTCACCCTTGCAGCTCACACCCAAGTACCAATCTTGACAAATGACATGAAGCCGGTCGATACATCAAGTATACTAACGCTTACAGTAAAGCAATCGAAAAGCCATCTGTCCTTTCGTGCTTCAACCTGTCAAGTAAAAAGTCTCGCAAAGCGACAGAGGAAAAACATTAATTACTTCATACCGAGATAGAGACTGAATTCGATCAGGCTTGGCAATCCTTTACTATGGTGGGACAATCTTCATATCTCCGGGTTTGATTCTTTATTCAAGCATTCACTCTCGTTTGTTCAAAGTTTGCCTGTCAAAGCATGTTGGCAGACGTCCAGAGTGAAGCACCAAGTGTCCAGCTTTTTTTTTGTGAGCACTCTCCTGTGCCTGGCGATGGGAACATCCTCAAGCTCAACAGCTTGGCAACTCAAACTGCGCGATGACAAATTGGGCACTTGAAAGATACGGAGTACATTTGACTCAATTTGACTTTAAATATGTACTGTATAGATATAAATATATATTTATATATATATATAAATATTTATATATATATATATATATAGATATATGTATGTATATATATATAAATATATATATATATATTGATATATATATATATATATGTATGTATATATATATATGTATACATATATATGAATATGTATTTTTTAGATGACATATTCACACATATGTATGTATATATGTATGTATATGCATGCATTAGGCTCACAAATGACACGGAGAACACGGGCTTTGGCAATCAAACTGGAGAATCCTCTGGACTGAGTGGCCAATTTCCGCATCCTTAAGATCACCAAGCACATCAAGTGTATCAAACCGGCTACCATTATGTGTATAGATTGCAATACCAACAGCCCCAGGAAGTGCGGCAAAAAGGTAGCCCTGAGAAAATGGAGAGCCGTGGAACATTGTCGGTCGATGCGTCGGTGGCTTCATCTGTACAGCTTTGGAGTCATCAACAACGGGGAAGATGGAGAGCCAGAATCAAAAGCTGGGTCTTTTCACACTAATATATACCTACCCAGTTCCATCTCTACTTTTGTTGTCCATTGTATCCAACTATCTAAACACTTGTGTACTTCAATATCTGCCTATCAAATTATCTAGCTTTGTGGATACTGCCTATTTACATCGAGTGTCTCTGAATCTCTCTCTTTCTGTCTCCACGTCGTCTGTCCGTCCATCCTTCTCCATCTGTCCGCGTATCTCTGTCTAGGTACCGCATTTTGCACAATGTTGCCTCCAACTCATGACGACAGCTCATGACTCCCATCAAAAACTTCTTCGGCCAGTGCGACCTCACCCCACTAAGTGCCTTCAAAAAGAAACACGTCAAAAGTGTAATTTCCTCTGATGTTCCGATGTTGCTTTATTATAAGTCATTTGAAATTTGGCTTTAGGAATGCTATGTTGGAAGAATTTGGTCGAATTGTTTAAAAACTCCACCATTCAAGAAGAATATCTTGTCATGGACCATGGTCGAATCTATGGCATTTCCAGGAAATATAGTTGTGCAAAACGCATCAAAACGAACTGAATACCAAGGTATCTGAACAATGGAGTCAACAACTCCTTTGTCCACTTTATGGCGGTGTCCTTCATCTGAGGTTGCAGCACTTCGTCGTTTTGGCTGACAGATACAGTATTCGCCCAGTCTCAGAAATACTTAGACTTTCGCCGGGGAAATAGAAGCATTTGCCTCTGGGGAAAAAGAAAAACATGTGTTTCACAGGAGGCATTTTGCAAGGTTCGTGGAGCTTGGCCGTCCGTGTCTGTCCTCCCTGGCTAAGACCAGGCTTCTAAAAAACTGGCACCTAGCACGAACGCACATATATATATATATATATATTATGTTAAAGATATGTGTATGTATATATATATATAGATATATATATATATAAAGATATATTAAGGCTACGTGCAGAGCCGGACAGTGCTAGCGAGCCACTGAGTTCAAGCACTGCACGGCACAACTGTTTTTTGATTGGTAAGCTAATTCCGATGTTGCTCTTTAGTTTCGAATTCAAGCCAGCTTAGGCATAGTTTCAATGGTTCGTTCTGTAAAAGACCTCTTAAGTAAAGTACACTAATGCCAAAGAAATATGACGATATGTGACATGATATGTGACGATTTCAAAAGCATCGCTTTCAGCCTCCCAGTCTTATTTGCAGCAGCCAGCGCGTCTGCCTTCCGACACAGAAGTTCTGCAAAGTTCATACTGCTTCTTTGCTCCATCCGCCTTGGCAGCGTGAAGCTGCGCCTTGCTTGGAACGCCTTGGGCTGGGAACCATTCGGGAATCAAAAGCTGAGTCTTGTGGACTGCATTAATTGCATCAAAGATTGCACTTCTGGGGATGATACCCATTCCAAACGAGCAAGACGTCCAGAACTTGCCTTATGAAAGAGCAGAGACTGGCAATCAAACAAGTTGGTCCGTTCAAACTAAATTGTTAGGATCTGCAAAAAACACATGTCCGGCCTTTGCCACTCGAGTGGCAAATGAAGGAAGTCGCAATATTGCTGGGTCGGAGCACCAAGAGTTGAGATAGTTGATACTTTGAGGCATGCTATTTGCCCAGACTGAGATAAAAAACTGACAGGACTGACGAGCACACACAGGAAATCGCTTGATGTAGCTGGATGAATTTCTATTACGCATGTAGATTATGTATTATTCCTATAGATTCCAAACTAAAGATTCTCAAAGATTACTGTGCAGCTCAATTGTGGGTGTGCTGTTTTGCTTTAGCATCCCAAGACATCACATTGACATGCTTTACTGGCAAACAATCAAGAGATCGTTTGTAATTGCAAAACCTGCTGACTGGGAAATGTTACGGAGCAGGATTGTCATTGAAATGTTAAACGTGATCTCTCGTCCTTTGCGCAAAGTGTTGGTCCGTGTGTTCCCCTCTTGCGCTCATGTTTCAACGGAAACACATTCCTCTTTCTCTGGAAGCCTCCTCAAAGCTGTTCTTCGGGAGTGCCCGGCCATTTCGATATGTACAAACAAAAGCTGAAGACAGGTTTGCCCTACAAAAAGCTTCCCAACTCATTGGATGTCCTGCATCAAACTTGTGCTTCAAAAAGCTTCAAAGCGCTTCAAAGCTCTCCATCCTCCGCGGCAGCTGACATTGATCAAGAATTGCCTTCAGCACAAGAAGCAGCACACTGTTTGGGAATTCCCCCAGGCAGTACAACTTGGGACAGTTGTGGGCTTTGAACTTGCTCTTTAAGGGACCAAAAAAAGCATAATGTTGATGTTTTTCTCCTTGTTTTCATTCCTGATTGTTTCATCTAGACAGTCTGCAAACAGCTATGGCGCGTCGAATCAAAGAACTTCAAACGCTGAGATCCTTTCCGGTGCAAACGAGGAGAGGCGCATGGGGATGGTACTTCCATCAGGCAGTGAAAGAGAGTCTCTTGGCACCTGAGACAGAGCAATGTGAGGAAAGAAGTAAATCTAAGAAGTTCATAGAAGTTCTGTCTCTAATGAACAAGAAGAAGAAGAAGAAGAAGAAGAAGAAGAAGAAGAAGTGTCTCTCTTTCCTGCAGAAAAGAAGCGAAGCTCCTGGCCTGGGATGGTGTCCATGAGCCGGAAGAGATTTCCTCCGAATGCTCTGCATGCTCTGCATGCTTTCATCTCTCCACTTCAAACTGCGCACAAAAACATCCGCAGCCTCCAGCGATCTAAAGCATGGCCTCCAAAGAACCGGCAGATTCAGCAACAGAAATCATAGGTTGAACCCTTTCTACACAGAGTTCCGATGCTGAGCAAGGACCAAGGATATGATGATTTGATGACCAAGATTCCAGTCAGTCAGTTGGGCGAAAAGGAGAAAAGTGCATTGAAAATTCCTTTCTGAGGCATCCAAGCTTTGAATCCCGACCGAGCATGAAAAATGATCTAATCTAAAGTGCGTCCTTAAAGTGTGCCATCGAGTGCCTCATTTCTCTTTTCATGCCAGTCCCGGGTGGACCAAAGCCCTTCAATGCAAGGCACACCTCAGAGAAGCCAAAGCTCAATCTGCAAACAAACGTGTGAAGACATTTGCATTCTACTCTTCCCTCATTTGGCCAGGGGGTAAGGTCAGTATCCGAAGATATCTAAGGCATTTGATCATAGAACAAGCCAACAAGTAACTTCAAGAAGACCAACATCTTTGCATCTAATCGTTGCCTGTGCACACTGGTTTTCAATGTGTGTTTATCTTGGAGGGAAATGGACGAAGATGTTTGAGCTTTGGGATGAGACCAAAATTCATCAAGTGCGATTCTTGCACACCTTCAACTGACCTTCAACTTGCAAGAAGTGTTTTCAAGGCCAAGGCGTCATTTGTTAGATAGACGTGACTGCAAACCAGAATCATATTAAACTGACTTGTTGAGGCCATGAACAAAATGCGGTACAGCCGGGTTTGGGAGCCATTTTTTTGTAGCGAATCCTGTGTCTTTGAGGTGTGTTGAAAACTAACCTTTTTGGCACGATTAGCATTTACCTGTACATATACATATACATATCCATATATACATATATATATATATATACATACATATGGGTATTGATATAGACATTATGCATGTAGTATTGATGCACAACTCATGTCTTTTCTGTATACATGTGAATATACGTATAAATATACATTAAAAATAAATAAATATATATATATATACATTCATTATATATACATATATATATGTATATGTATATGTATATGTATATTGATATGGACATATATCTTTGTATGTGTATATGTATATGTTTATGTATGTATACATAAACATATATATATACATACATATATGTATATGTATATGTATATGTATATGTGTACGTATATGTGTATAAAATATATGTTCGTCATTCGTATGGGCATATGTAATTACAATCGTTGTGATACTTAATTACAAGCATGTATTCTTTCTTTTTACATATACTCTGATCATTTCACACTTGTACACACACACATACTGCATCTATTCCATTGAGAAAGGCGACATCAAAAACATTATATGCCGACGAATCCGCTGATTAAAAGACAATGACCAACTATATAATTGAAATGAAATTTGATTTGCCAGTCGTTCTTAGTACATACACCACAGATTGTACAGGTCTGACACAAGACCGTCTTGATCGATCCCCATGTCTACAAAGGCTTCAAGATGCTTTGAGGTCCCGGCTGATGCATTGGTTCCATCATCAAGTTTCCTTGCATGTGAAGTAGATCTTGGCGCTAAGTAGCAGTCTTGAGTCTTGACCGTTCCTAACCTCTGTAAGCAACCAACTACTCGCAATCATCATAAAGTGGACTGAAAGTGATAAGAAATAAAGCATATTGAAGCCAGTGGCATGTAGCCTTTCTGCAGCGCACCGTGGTATATGCCTTGGTATGTGCAAGGGACTCTGGAATGGCGTCAGTCCGATAGCGTTGACAAAAACATTTGAATTACACAAAAAAGAGAAGCTGAGAACCTACTTAGATTCTACACTTAGATTACCTACTTGGATTACCTCAGATTTGAAGCTGCCTGCGTTGACTCGGAGCTCGGCGTGCCCAACCTGTCTCTTCATTGAAGCACAAGCCGGTGCATTCAGGGTCCTCTGCGCACCTCTCGCTGCAATTGCAAACTCAAAAATGCAAAGTTCGTTGAATTCAAACAATGAAATAATGTAATTGTATGATGTATTTAATGTCTCTAACATATTCATTGTATTCATTGTATTCATTGTATTCATTGTATTCATTGTATTCATTGTATTCATTGTATTCATTGTATTCATTGTATTCATATATTTCAATTCAAGAATTTTGATTCATTCTTAATCGATTCATTGAATTGTAGTGTTTAACTTTCAAATGTACTTTGGCACAAAAATCAAGCAGCAAACTTTTGCAAACTCCAGTCGCTGGGGTTCCTACCATTTTGCAGCATGATCTAGGTCAATCATTTTCAATAGCCTGCAGCATCAAGAGTTCGTAATGAGCTCTCATCCCTTCACACAGGGATCCAGACTGTACTGGCGTCTCTGCAATGACCTGCATGATGCACTGCATGCTGCAACCATCAAATGTGCAATTTTCCGAATGACTTTCTTGCAAAAAATCTTCCTATATGCATGCATTAAGTCTCACTTTTTTGCATATGTTTTTCTCACTTTCTAGTCTCTCTTCACCTCGTTGGACAGGCTGTCGAGTTGATGCCTTTGAACTGCAGTTCTTGACAGGCAACAATGCTAACCTCACTGTGCATGTTAGTACCCTTAGCTCCGAACAGCAACTGTACTCGAGACTTCAACCTGCATCTTGTGTTCACTCTAAATCTCAAAATGCGACAGCAGTGCTCCAGTGTTCTCTTTCAGGCACCAGGGTCTGACAAAGCTTAGGTTGCCACAATTCATCCTCCAAAAACATTTCAACCGCACGATGTGGAGCATCCGCTGCAACAGAGAATCCATCGCAGTTGACGTAGAAACTACTTTGGCCGTGCATGGTGCACGGCCGCAAATTTTTCGATACCACTTCAAGTAGCATTAAAAGTTCACTCATTCTGCATGAAATTTCAAACATTGCAATTATTTGATCGATTTTAATGGTTTGGCTTCCATGTGCTGAAACATGACGTTTACAGCCTGTGCAATTTCCACCACTGGTCACTGTACCTGTCCACATCACATTTATGCCCTTCATGAAAGCAACATACAAATGGAATTGGTTTTTGAGCATCCAAAAACTCACAAAGGATCAGCACACACGTCAACTGAACGTATTTGAGCACTGATATCTGCAAGCACACAAAATCAAGACGAACCCTCATCGAAATCCAAAATTACACATTCCTCCGAAAATGATTGCTGACATTGCAAATTCAATAGATTCAACAGATTCAAATCACGACACAATGGGCGCAAACGGTGCCCAGGCAAGCTCTGTTTCTAAGATTTCACTGCCAAAACAACGTGCAAGAAAACATGTGAATACTAAGGCCTAGGGTTACTTCCCTTGAGTCTGGTCCCTTCAGCAAGCTTTATTCCTGAATTTTTTGAAACGGTCTTTTTCATGCGAACCGGTTGCCGTTACAAAATGATCTCCAACACATGCCGGTACACGAACAGCACACTGCTCTCACGACATTTTTTTCCCGCCGCTGCCACTGCCGCTTCCAAACAATGAAAGAACATGCGGCTAATTACGGTCCACCCAAGAACCAACCAGGGACACAAGGGTCCAGCAAAGGGCAAAATTGAAACAACTCCAAAAACCAAACTGAACCGACAAACCTAAACCATCACAGCCGGCAAATTCCATTGGTTGTTTTCCAGAAAATGTCATAACAATTTTGAATTTTGGAAACAAGATTTTGTCATGATCTACTATGTAAGTGACAAAAACGGTTTGGTCTGTCCATCGTGCACTCACCGCGCTCACAGCATCATCATGTTAAGTGGAAATTCGATTTCAATGAAACTTGTGGCAATACTGTCAATTTTGGTATCGCCATTATCAAACACAAACAAGGTGCCAGGGAGGAAATCGACACCTGCTATGTGCACCACCAGGGCAACCAGGCAGAAAACAGGTGCGCAGCGAGCTGGTGACACAACGACAAATAACAGGCCAACTTGCAAAAAATGCCGTGGCACGCATGCAATCACTGTTGGATAGAAGATTTTTTTGCCTCGCATGGTGAGCTACAATAACAAATATATCAACAATAATTTCTCCGGACACGCCATGGCACACACGGGGGCACATGGCACAAGCGCACATGGCACAAACGCAAATGGTCAAAGGAAGTTTGGATGACCAAAATTCCGTGCTACGGATGTTTACATACGCAAAACAAACATAGCTAAAGCAAGTGACATCAAAGCAAAAGAAAATAAAGAAAAAAATTAATCAAAAGAAGACAAGGGCACGGAAGCTAGGGTAGAGGATAATTGAAGCAAAGGAAGTTACGGCAAAAAGAAATTTGAAACACACGAAGCTGAAGTAAAGGATAAGTAGAGCAAAACCTTTTTACAACACGTGAAAATAAATTCAAGCAAATTCCATAAGCAAAAGAACTCGTCAAAAAAAACACAATTAAAACAAAGTTGAAAAAGAAAACCAAAGCAAAGGGTCGCTAAAGCAAAGGATGGCTAAAGCAAAAAATATAAAACCAAGGAAGTTAAAGCACAGGAAAATCCCGAAAAACAAATAAAGGAAGTTAAAACAAAGGAAAATCAAACAAAGGAACTCACAATAAAGGAAATTAGAATAAAGGATGGCTAAAGCAAAGGAAGTGAAAGCAAAGGACAGTTAAAGCAAAGGATAATTATATAAAGAAAGGGAAATTAAAGCGAAGGAGGGTTAACGCAAAAGAAATTAAAGCACTGAAGCGAAGGAAGTTAGAGCAGAGGAAAATAAAGCAAAGGATAGTTCAAGCAAAGGGCGGTTCAAGAAAACCAAAGGAACACTGAAGGGAAAGAAATTGAACTAGAAATAAAGCAAAGACACCGCAGCAAAAGAAATTCAAATAGAAGGCAACTACAGCAAAGGAATTTAAAGCCAAGAGAAGCACAAGCAAAGGAAGGCCATGAAAGGGACAGCTGAACCACTGATCTGACGGGTCAATTTAAATTCTTTGTCGCCATCTAATGTGAGCTGTTTCAACTTTAACCTTATCTCCTCCACTTCGTTCCTATGCAAAATTCTTTCGGTTTTGGACATGACTTGTTTCAATTTTTCACGGAAGGAGAAAGTCTCTGACCAAACCTTCATGGCCACAGGCAAAGCGGATGCAAAATTTCAATTTCCTTGACATCGTTCGTCTGAGATCTCTGATTTTTGCTGTTGGTTTGGGAACGGTTCTGTTTGTGTTTTTTTGTCACCCCTTGTTTCGCAAGCTGACTTTGATTCAGCTCTGGGTCCCCAAAGCGTCTGAGCGATGGGTTTGTCTATAAACTACTTCTTCCTCTTCTTCCTCTTCTTCCTCTTCTTCCTCTTCTTCCTCTTTCTCCCTCTTCATTTTCCTCTTCTTCCTCTTCTTCTTCCTCTGCTTCTTCCTCTTCTTCTTCCTCTTCTTCTTTCTCTTCTTCTTCCTCTTCTTCCTCTTCTCCTTCCTCTTCTTCTTCCTCTGCATCTTCCTCATCTTCTTCGTCTGCTTCTTCCTTTTCTTATTCCCCTTCTTTTTCCTCTTCTTCTTGCTCTTCTCTTTCCTCTTCTTCTTCCTCTCGTTCTTCTTCCTCTTCTTTCTCTTCTTCCTCTGCTTCTTCCCCTTCTTCTTCCTCTTTTACTTTTTCTTGTTCCTCTGCTTCTTCCTCTGCTTCTTCCTCTTCTTCTTTCTCTGCTTCTTCCTTTTATTCTTCCTCTTCTGCTTCTTCCTCTTCTTCCTCTTCTTCCTCATCTTCCTCCTCTTCTTACGCCTCTTCTTCTTCCTCTGCTTCTTCCTCTGCTCCTTCCTCTGCTTCTCCCTCTTCTTCTTCCTCTTCTTCTTCCTCTTCTTCCTCTTCTTCCTCTTCTTCCTCTTCTTCCTCTTCTTCTTTTCTTCCTCTTATTTCTCTTGTTCCTCTTCCTCTTCTTCCTCTTCTTCTTCTTCCTCTTCTTCTTCCTCTTCCTCTTCCTCTGCTTCCTCTTCTTCTCCCTCTTCTTCTTCTTCTTCTTCTTCTTCTTCTTCTTCTTCTTCTTCTTCTTTCTCTTCTTCCTCTTATTCCTCTTCTTCCTCTTCTTCTTCCTCTTCTTCTTTTTCTTTTTCCTCTGCTGCTTCCTCTTCTTCTTCCTCTGCTTCTTCCTCTTCTTCTTGCTCTTATTCTTCCTCTCCTTCTTCCTCTTCTTCGCTGTCTTCTCCTGCCACTCCTTCTTCCTCTTCTTCTTGCTCTTCTTCTTCCTCTGCTTCTTCCTCTTCTTCTTCCTCTTTTTCTTCCTTTTATGTTTCCTCTTCTTCTTCCTCTTCTTCTTCCTCTTCTTCCTCTTTTCTCCTTTTCTTCTTCCACTTTTTCTTGCTCTTCTTCTTTTACTTTTTCTTCCTGCGCCTCTTCCTCTTCTTGCTTTCTCTTCTTCTTACTCTTCTTCTTTTTCTTTCCTTTGCCTTTTTCTTCATTCTTCTTGATACCTTTTTGTTTCTTCTTCTACTTTGCGTTTCTTCTTCATTTTCTTTTTCGGTCTTTTTTGTTTTCTTTCTTACTTTTTTTCTTTCTTGCCTTCTTCCTTTTTTTGTCTTCTTTTTTGTTCTCTTTTTTGTTGCCTTGGATTTTCTGTGTTTTTCTGCCTTGGATTTTCTGTGTTTTTCGTTCGTTTTTTTAAATGACATGTTTTACTGATGCCTGGTATGTCGTCACTTGAGTGTAAGGGCATAGCCCGCGACTGGTTTTGATGCTTCACTGCACTAAGACCCTCTTATGCCCCATGCTTTGGTGGTCGGACAGCTGAAGAAGATGATGAAGAAGAAGGAGAAGAAGATGATGGCAATGATGAAAAGGATGAAGGGGATGATGAAGATGAAGTGGTTGAAGGGGAAAATGAAGATGGAGCCGGTGAAGAGGAGAATGAAGATCTGAAAATGGAAAGGAAGAAGTTGATGATGACAATGATGGCGATGATGATGAACATGAAGAGGAGAAAGACGATGATGAAGGCGAAGACGCGGAAACGAGGGAGACAAAGGGGACGAAGAAGATGACGAAGAAAAATGACAGGAACAAGATGAAGGAAACGAAGAAGATGAAGAAGATGAAGAAGATGAAGGAAATGAAGGAAGGAGATGAAGGAGACCAAGGAGATGGCTGACATGAAGCCGATGATGAAGCAGATGACGAAGCCGATGAGGAAGACGATGGAGAACGCAACAAAGAAGACAATGAAGAGGACAATGTAGAGAAGGATGAAGAAAATCATTTGAAAAAGCCGAAGGTGAAGACGATGAAGACAAAGATGAAGAGGACGATAAAGAAGAGGATGAAGACAATGAAGACGATAATCAAAACGACGACCAAAACGACGACGCAGAACACTTTGAAAACTATGATGAAGAGGACAATGAAGACAGCGATGGTGACGACGACGAAAACAACGATGATGAAGAGGACAAAGACGACCGTGAAAACGACGATAACAAGGACGATGAAGACGACCGTGAAGAAGACGATGAAAAAGCGGATGAAGAAGAGGATGGAAAGGACTATGAAGAGGATGATGAAGAGGAGAATGAAGAGGATCATGAAGAGGATGATGAAGATGCAGACGATGAAGATGATCGAGATTGCTGAAAATGAAGATGATGAGAAAAACGTGATAAAGATGATGATGGTGAAGAAGGTGCTGACGCAGACGAAGACGATGAAGAAAATCATGATGAGGAGGACGCAGGAGAAGATGAAGATGAAGGCGGTGATGAAGAGGGCCAACGAAGACGAAGCGGATGAAAAGGAAAATGATGATGATGATGATGATGATGATGATGACGATGATGATGATGATGATGATGATGATCATGATGATGATGCTGATGCTGATGCTGATGCTGATGCTGATGCTGAACATGATGAACATGATGAACATGCTGAACATGATGAACATGATGAACATGATGAACATGATGAACATGATGAACATGATCAAGACGAAGAGGAAATTCAGAACAATGTAGGCGAAGCAAAAGCGGAAATAGCAAAGATGAAGACGAGAATGAAGACGATGAAGATCAAGGGAGGGAGCACAAGCCTATCCAAGCGCAGCCTTGCAACTCTGCTCGTTGGCAGGGCCAGGTGGGTGTGATGGCGCTGACTCCCACTTTTGTCCCCTTTCATGGAGCCTCAAGTCTTCACCCCCCGTTAAGCTCCCTTCAGAGAAGTCTTCGGACCTGATAAAGTAAGTGCATTTCCGGAAAGAGCCATAAGAGCATGTAGGAGTCATTCCTTGGTCCCACGTGAAAATTCCGACCTTTATGTTATTGACAAGTGGGCCGCACGGAGGCGCGCCAAATCTCCATAACAGAGGCCATAGAGTAATCTGGAATCTGGAGAGGTTCTTCTCTTGTGATGGAGCATCTGCCAAATTCTAGACAGAAGCAACGTTTGATAGCTAACCCAACCATGTCTTTCACCAGGTCCGATTGATTATGCGTGGGCAAGAAGTGGGCCACTGCGCAACAATAGATTCTCAAAGAAGCAGATTTTTGCTCGCCTGCATCGCCTCGGTAGCACTAAGCTAAGGTCGATAAGAAGCATTGAAACCAGGTGAAACGAAGTGAAACGAACGAAGCTCCGAAGCTAAGAAGCAACTGAAGCAAAGGCAGTAGAACTGCGAAAAATGTACACGCAATGAATTCCCCGCCTCACAACTGCTCTGCATAACGACAATGCAGATGAGCCATCACAGAAAAATTGGCGTCGTCGTGATAAGTTGTAGTGGCCATACAGGCCACAAGGCCCAATAGCCGTCCACTGTGCTGTTTGTCGCCCATCCGGCGGAAAGAGTGTCGTACTGATGGCCAATTCGCTTAACACCTTGTCATGTTAATCAGTCTGGTATGTAGCTGCCAAGATGAAATATTGTTGCATTTTAGTAGCACTGGTTGTCAGAAGCACTTCTGACAAAGTATGATACTGTATGCCAAGAAGCCAAGTTTGGGCAATATGCAACAGGGTGAGTTGAGTTGGCCCGCGCAGGGGCCATGGTGTACCTGGGATGTTCCAGGCAGTGACATCTTCGAAAGCTGATTGTTCTCGAGTTGGTGGCTCTGATTACCCAGATATCTTGGGGAGACACCGTGAAGGGGCGAGCCGCCCCTGTTTTCACACAAAGGCCAGACGGTCAGCTTCACCGAAGTTACTACCTACTGGTGAGGCCGTCAAAGTATGGGTGCTGCAGCCGAATCGGATATCAGCCTGGTGCAGCTGAAAGCCTCAGGCATTTGATCTTCGTGTTGACCATGGTTTAAGGAAAGAAAACAAAGAAACAAAGTATATACAAAATGTATACAAAGTGAATATGGATTTAGCTTGTACAAAGTGTATACACCTCTTGAATGAAAATGTGACCCGCATGTCAATTCACATCAGCGGAGAAGGGCTCGGTGGTTTCAGAGGGCAAGAAGGGATGCTGAGCCCGTCCTCCCGGCAACTTCAGTTTTTTTTGGCTCGCCTGCATCGCCTCGGTAGCACTAAGCTAAGGTCGATAAGAAAGCAGTGAAACAAAGTGAAACAAAGTGAAACAAAACGAAGCTTCGAAGCTAAGAAGCAAAAAGAAGCAAGGGCAGGTAACCTGCGAAAATGTATGTACATGCAATGAATTCCCCGCCTCACAACTGCTCTGCATATCGACAATGCAGATGAAACCTCACAGAAATTGGCGTCGTCACGAAAAGTTGTAGTGGCCGTACAGGCCGCCAGGCCCAATAGCCGTCCACTGTGCTGTTTCTCGACAAACCGGCGGAAAGAGGGTCGTACTGACGGCGATTTCCTATGTTAACAGTCAAGTCGATAGCAGCCAATTGTAAAATGATTGCATTTTAGTGACACTGGTTGTCAGAAGCACTTCTGACAAGATAACTGCCTGCACAGTTCAAAGTATGGACACTTTTGCAAAGGATGAGTTGAATTGGCCCACGAAGGGGCCATGGTGTGCATAGAATGTGTCTAGCGTTGACATCTTCGAAAGCCGATTGTTGTCGATTGGTGGGCCCTCATGACCCAGATATTTTGGGAGACACCGTCAAGGAACGAGCCGCTCCTGTTTTCACACAAAGGCCAGACGGTCAGTTTCACGGAAGTTACTCCTTACTGGTGAGGCCAGGGTGTGAAAACTGGTAGGCTCAGCACCTTGTCAAGGCATCTCTCCCTTGTTGCAGTAGCGCCTCATACTTTTGGTGACTCTTACTCGATAAGGTGCAAGTAGCGCGTTGTTTTGCAGGATTGTGCCCTGCTGATATTGATCAAAGCATACGAGGCACTTTACCGAAACAGAGCTTGGCACGAAGGAAGCCCGGTGCTGATCATACTCAAGTGTAGCTGGGGCGCTGGGAGTGTCTGGGTCACTGACGAGTCCAGCCGCAAAGTACACAAAGTACACAAAGGTGATGGTGAGATGTGAAAGTAGCAGGTGCAAAATAGTGGGAGTTTGTCCCTCCAATTGCATTAGCCAGCAGGAGGAGCGGTAACGACAAATCACCTAAGTAGGTGAAATGCGGCAACACGCTAAGACGGGGCAAGTGACGAGCTATCCGCTCAATGCCATGTTCCGAGAAAGATCTTCAATGCTGCAATGCTGCAAAATCACTGCTTCCACCAAAGGCCTGGAAAAGCCACAAAGGAAGAAGGTGAAGAGCTCTTCGTCTCTCCCCGGAGGTACATAGAACCGGAGCTCTTACCTACTTCCTTTCAATACAGCCAGCTGCCGTATACTGCAAAAGGATCACGGGCGAGTTCCATGCGCGGCCGAGCCCGTATGATTCTCAGCGACTTGGGAAAAGAGGCTAGCCAGGAACGCCGCCGCGCTTGCAACTGTGAGATTGACTGCTTGCTGAAGGATGTTTGGTAGGGAGCTTCGGATCTCAGAGAAACTGGCACCCTGACCCAGTGCCCGGAGAGCTGTTCGGAAAATGTGCATCCGGTAATAGTTCCCAAAGAATTGACAGTCACAGCGGATGCAAGCAAGTGGCCAGCTGTCACCTAAGCTTGCAAGATGACCTAGGTCTACAATGACTCTAGGGGGGCAACTAGGGACTGGAAGGCCCCTGGCGTCGGTCTCATTGGCCTCTGCCTCAGCTGCAGGGGGAGGCAAGCGACGTTGGTGGAAGCGAGTAATGCTCGCGACTACTGCTTTGCGCGCTCGATCCATAGCCTTCTGATCATCACATTCAATGACTAATTCATCATCGCTCTGAGGGGGAGAGGGCGATTGCGGTGAGGGTTGTGCTTCTTCCTCCTTAGATGATTGGACTTCGACGACAAGTATTTTGTTGGCCGATCGGCTGGGCGAGCGGGCCGGGGAGTGCGAGAGCCCGGCCTCGTTGACCCTATTGCCTTTGCTCCACAGGCCACCGACTACTTAATGCAGGGAACTTACATTGGTGGTGACCACCTTCTCTTAGCTTTTGGCTTGTGTTTTTGCTTCACTGCACCTAAAAGTGGACCCCTGAAGTTGCCTCCCTTAAGTACACAACTGAGCGCTATCACTTGATGCTAGCTGACTTCTATGCTGTGGCTGATAGACGCAACCATGCGTGGCCGGAGCAGAGTCGCTATTACCCAAGGCAGCATGAGAAAGGACATCTGCTATGGGCATACGGGCGAGACAACTCCAGAACCCTGAGTGGATAGTCATTCCTACCGCCACTGGTTGGATGCTGCATCACCAGTTCTGGAACAAGCAAATGTCAAGCAACCAAGGCCAGTCGTTTATTGCCTGGGCACTTGGCAAAAAACACTTTATGACAGCTGGCGAGCTGAGCCCCGGCACCGTGCCCTGGTTGCTGCACATGCAATTTCTGCACCGCCCAAAGTCCCGTGGCGCAACATTGAACCCCAAATCCCGCCGCACCAGATGCATAAATGGGCCATTCGCCACCGCCAGACTACCCGGCCAGAGCCCGCAAATGCAGAGCGAGTGTGTTCTCCATAGGCATCAAGGAGCTGACGGCGATTGGATTTGATGAAAGTGACCCCGTGCACCAGAGTGCTGAGCACTTGCATGACTCCGGGGAGACCCCGCATGTCGAGTGGGGCAATCATTGTTGTAATAGCTTGTGCACGTGTCAAACCAACACAGGCTCTGGTGTAGGCTTCAATGTGGTCTTCTCGATCTCCATCGTGGCTGCTGCTCATGAAATTTACACCTGTTTGAAAGCAAAGTCCCGTGTGGCAGGTAGCCCCTGCTAGCGTCACGACTGTATCCACACGCAGAGGGACATCACGTCCATTGGGAAAACAACCCATTTAGCTCCGCTAATCGAAGCCTATTTTGAGTTCATAAACAGCACCAAATTTCGAAGACCAATTCATGGACCTCTGCAGTTCGAACGAATCCCGCTCCTGGCTGTCATGTTGGCGACATCAACATTGCCTGATAACGAAACAAAGCAAACTGCCTTTCGCAATTCTGTCGCTGTGGCTGGGCAGAATTCTTTTGGGCCATCCATCGCAAATTAGCATCCTTTTTGGAAATCAAAATAGCCTACTTTCCGCGACCCCAATGGACTACGGAAAAAGCGTGCCCGCACCGCATGAAAAGCGCAAAACACATCCGTGTTTTTAAAGCCAAAAACAAGCCCAGATTTGAAGCCATTTCTGGCTTCACTTATTGAGATATAAAAAGGAATGCGCATTTTTTTGGGAAGCCAAAACTGGCTTCAAGAACGCGCAGGTTTTTCATCGCCTTGGTTCACGACCTGGTGGCTCCATTTTTCATTTTTGTCATTCCAGCACACACAAACTGCGCCGGAAAAGTTTTTGATTGTTTGCCAGCTCTCGCGTCTTCACGCTGGAACGCTTGCGCCCAACACTCCTTCGCGCACGCTGCTCTTGCGCACCATTTTGGTTTAGCTCACCTGTCAAGAGAACATTACAAAACCTTGAAATCTGGAACTTGGGGGGTACACCGATTGGTCTCAAAAATTATATATCGGTTTTGAAGCTTAAAGCAGCATCGATAAAGTTGCAAATAGTTCTAGCGCTGTCTGAATAGATAACTAAAGATTTACATGTTTTACACTACTCCTCCGCTCCTCCTCCGCAAGTCTTCCCCAGAAAAATACGAAATTAGCTTGGGGAAAACAATGAACTTGCTTGTAGATAAGCAATCCGCGGAGGAGTTCGAAGCCTCCTCCGCTGGTTCGCCAATATGAAAACTCCTCCACCCTGTTTTAAATATATATTACTTTATAATACAGGGAACCTCTCCTCCGCCACTTCAACATTCATTTCTTAGCATGTTCAAGCGTTAGGAGTCTAGGGGGAAGAGGGTGGCAACTTCCAATCATTCCAGCACACACAAACTGCGCCGGAAAAGTCTTTGATTGTTTGCCAGCTCTCGCGTCTTCACGCTGGAACGCTTGCGCCCAACACTCCTTCGCGCACGCTGCTCTTGCGCACCATTTTGGTTTAGCTCACCTGTCAAGAGAACATTACAAAACCTTGAAATCTGGAAC
>VSDK01019540.1:244590-293598 GCA_009767595.1 Symbiodinium kawagutii | reverse complement strand
AGAGACAGCACCATGACCACTGACAGCGCAGACTCAGCATTGATTGCAAAACAGACTGACCTTCGAGCCGTTGACATTGGTTTGAAACCCCCTTTGAAAGCTGAGGAACTTGTTGCTAAGGCATCTAAGGATTCAGCTAAGGTTGATTCAGTTGTGACGTCTGGACCTCAGAAGCAGAAGCCTAGGAGTAGGA
Organism: Symbiodinium kawagutii; assembly: GCA_009767595.1. Taxonomy (NCBI): domain Eukaryota; class Dinophyceae; order Suessiales; family Symbiodiniaceae; genus Symbiodinium; species Symbiodinium kawagutii. Next base: position 293,405 of record VSDK01019540.1, on the reverse strand, counting down.
AGCCAGGTAGTGAAGTGAAAGTCGTTCAGCCTGATTTGCAGTCCTTCTCGTATGTGTGTAGGATGATTTCCTTTGGAAGTAGGTACTGCTTTGAGAGTCAGAGTTCAGAGTCATTGCATTCTCATGCTGTGTTTTATGAAGAGCCCAATACCGAAGATGTGAACCACTTTGATTTTGATTCAGTGGATGTGGATGACAGTCACGGGTTTGGAGACCAAGGACTTGCAGGAGCCACATGTGAATCCATGAATCTAGGAGTGGACATCTTTCATGATTGCATTGATGATTGCATTCAAGATTGCACTGATTGCACTGTGAAGTCGAGTGAGTCGAGTTCAGAGGTCTTTGAAAGTTCACAGGTCATTGACAGGTCAATTGAGGTCTTTGAAGATTGCTTTGAACATACGTATGTTGATCCAGAATTCCAGTGTAGGATGTTCATGGGTTTTCCCCAAGAAGTACAAGTCGATGATTCAGAAGTAGAAGCAGAAGAAGAAGACATCTTTGGAGACGATCTTCTCAACGATGATCCTGAAAATGGTTCAGGGTATACCCCAAGCATTGCTAGGTCAGATGAAGCTAGGGATCCTGTAGACGCTGTTGAAGTTCCTGCCCCTTTTGGGCCAGAAGAGTATGAAGGGCCAGAGGGCTCAGATCTCGAATTGGAAGTTCCCCAGTTGATGGGAGATCTTCTTTGGGAACATGAATGCAGAGGCCATTGGCCTTATGACAAGGGCTGTGACAGTTGTGTCCAGGCTCGTGGTAGGACCCCAGCTCGTCGACGAAAGCAGGTTGAAGGGGATGGCACTTCTGCTGATCTTGCTGGAGATTTGATGTACATTGCAGGTAGGCACTGGAAGATCCTTGTTTTGTTGATGATTCAAACCGGTGTTGCTGGTATGGTTGTTCTTGGTGGTGATCGTGAAAGAGATACCAAGTCAGTTGTGTCAGTTTTGAATGAAATTGGTGTAGGAGGTTTGAATCTCGAAGTTGCAACGGACAATGAGCAGTATCTTGTCAACTTGATGGAGAGATCATTGCAGGCAAGTACATGTCGAGGTCTTCATTGGAGAAACATTTCAGAGTGTAGACCCCAAGCCAAAGGTGTGGAGAGAATGATTTGTATTATGAAGGAAGGATTGTTCACCAATGGGCTGTGTTTGGAATCCAAGGTTCGAGCCAGGCTAGCTCTAGAATCACCATTGTTTGGTTGGCTTGTAGGTCATGTGTATCGCACTCACAATGCCCACTGGCGCAAGCTGAAGGGAGGAACCCCACTCGAGATGATGAGAGGCAAGAGAGGAGGTCAACCCCCTAGGAGCTATCTTTTTGGAATCCTTGGATATGCCAAACCTGTTCATGCTCGAGATTGGACTGGTCATCGGTTGGTGTTGTGTGCTTACTTGGGATTGAGGTTCAACACTGGTGGTGGTTGTCTTGTTTACCCTCTTCAACCTGATGCCCAAGGGCGTCGAGAGATCATCAAGGCCCACACTTTTCGATCTATGATGCTGAGGCTATCTTCCCCCTCATGGCAGGGATTGTTCCTGAGCAGTCTGGACCTCTTGAAGATCAAGCCAATGCATCACCCTTCCCAAAGGTTGAGGTTCCATCGAGGGATCCCGTTCCACCATTTCTTGAAGATGAGGCAGGTTCAGGTGACATGGAAGTTGAGGAGGACATCGCAGGAGGAGAAGGTCCACAACCCATGGCGCTGGACAGGATCGAGGAGCCCAGAGGTGAGGAGCCTGAGGAAAAAATGGAAGGTGATGATTGGTTGAACAAACTTCTTTATCAATCCCAGTGTGCTGAATGGAACAATTTTTGTTTGAGGGAAGTTGTCATGGACACCAATCCTCGTGACCCAGAAGATCGGACTACCTTTGAAGAAAAGTTTGGTGGTATGGACGTCGTTGTCCATGTTCCAGATTATCCAGTGGACGAACTGACAGGCCTAGCCATGAGTCACAGCCAAGTAGCAGAAGGCATGCGCACTGAGGTCAAACAGCTTGAGAGGCTTCAGGTTGGTAAGTGTCTTCTAGAGGCTGAAGGTCGTGAGATGGCAAAGGTCAACAAGGTCCAGGTTCTGACAAGCCGATGGGTGATAACCCAAAAGACAGCAGACTTAGCTCGATGTCGATTGGTCGTGAGAGATTTTGCTTCTGGTGGTGAGAGTGCCTTCAAGGCAGGGATTTATGCCCCCACTAGTTCGCTAGACTCGTTGCGATGTATTTTGGCATGGTCAGCTGTTCTTGGTTATTCCTTGTTGACGGGTGACGTCAGCGTGGCTTTTATGTACGCTCCAGTGGAGCTGGGAGCCGTAGACCTAGTTTTACTACCGCCCAGCATCTTGTCACGCCAGGGGTATCGCGTAGTTCTTCTACTTCAGAAAGCTATGAACGGACTTCGAAGAGCTCCCCTGTTGTGGTTCCTAGAGCTTCAAAGGGAGGACAAGCCACGTTTGAACCAACTTTGTTTCGAGTCCCAAGTTTTACCACTCCTGGTGATTTCATCTTGTTGTTGGTTTATGTGGATGACCTTTTGCTTGCTTCCAAAGACCCTGTAGACAACGAGAAATTGTTGGAGAGTTTGCAAGAAATCTGGAAGATCAAGAAGACCGGAATTCTCAACAAAGGTTGTACTGGTGTTTTGGAATTTCTGGGGCGAACCATCTATCGAGGTGAATCCGAGGTAGGATCCAATGCTATCCTTTTTGGAGTATCGCGTAGGTACATGCAAGGCATTTTTGAGTCATGGTCTGAGAGCTTGAAAGCACCGAAAGAGTCCACGGCTCAGCCAAAGATGGAGGAAGTGTACTCATGCCATTTGAAGAGCAGCGATGAGGGTGCGGTACTCAGTGATGCCGCGACGGCAAGGTACCGGAGGGTTCTCGGACAGCTCGCGTGGGCTGCACTCTCCGGGCGGATTTGGCTTTTCCAATTTCCTTCCTTGCCCGGCGCCAGTCAAAGCCAACGCCGGCTGCTGAAGCGACCATGAGAGTTTTTCTTCGATGGTTGTTGGGACACCTTCACTTTGTGCAACGGATGCCTGCATCCAATCTGCCGCTGGTAAGTGATGAGCGTACGATCCTTGGTTTCTGCGACGCGAGCTGGTCAGTTGACTCCGTCTCTGGGGGAATCATTTGTTGGCAAGGTTGTTGCTTGAAGTTCTTCAGCCGAAAACAGGAGGTTCCCGCGTTGTCATCCGCGGAGGCAGAAGTAATTGCCATTACAGAGGCAGCCAAGGAGGAATCGCTAGGTATGCTTATCGAAACTATCCGCGAAGGTATTGCGCTAGATCATCTAGGAATGCCTAAGCACACCACAGGCGCGATGAGCCTTTTGCTCTATAACGATGCGAAGGCCGCAATATCGATAGGCAATATAAGCGGATTGCTTCGACGAGTTAGGCGCCTTGAGTTACGCGCTTTTTACTTGCAGCACCTCGCGCGTGCGCGTCTCCAGCTCCAACATTGGAGTGGTGCAGAAAACCCTTCCGATGGACTGACTAAATCATGCAGGCAGATCATGATGTGGGTTCACTTGTGTGAGGCCACTGGTTTGGTCCCAGGTCTTTCTGAACAGGAGTCGCAATGGATCCGACATGAATTTCGCAGGTACGATGAGGAGTTCACCCACCTGTTTGTCCAAGAAGGGGTTGTGTCAGCCTTAGCTGCCGCGAGCTCTGAGTGATGAAACACGTTTTCTGACAGTTGCATGGAATTTGATAGTGTGTGAGAGTGATTGGGTAGCTTTAGTGGGAAACACGTTTAGCTGCTGATTTGCTTTCATTTTTGCCGAAAGTCTTTTTCCTTGTCTTTTCTTGAGCGCTGAAACTAGGAATCAGTTTGAACTCGGGAATCCAGTTTGCTTTTCTTTGAAATTGCTTTGGTTTCTCTCATGCAGAGACGGATTTTCTCTGGAAGTGACTTTGACTGTGATCTGAAATGCTGGAGGGTACGGCCATACCACTCTGACTTTTTGGTGATCATGTTAAGGGTTATCTTTTGGGGATTTTGGTTGAAGCCGTAAAGCCGTCTAGGAAGCTAGGATCTCTAGGAAGCTGATGACCCTAGGAGTTGCTAGGAAGAGATCTAGGATTTCATCTAGGAATTCATTTTTCATTCTCACCAAATCATCTTTGAGTCAAGTTGAGCACAGTTAGAGAGCAGCTGGGAGTACGTTTCTTCTTGCAACCAAGAGTGTGGGAGTGGCGCCTTTCTAGCATGGCAGCACTTGTTGAGACACCAGAAGTTGCGACCCATGTGGAGGAGAATGCTGCTGTTGAAGTGCCAACCCATGGTGCTGAAGGATCTGAAGAACCTAGTGCCGAGGCCGCTCCAGTTCCAGTTCCGGTTCCAAGCAATGAGGGTCCTAGTGGAGTTGAGGGTCCTGGTGGAGCTGATGGCCCTAGTGGGGCTGAGGGTCCAAGTGGAAGCCATGGTCCGGATGGACCGGGAGAACGTCCTGCTGCAAAAGCTGCAGCGGTTGAGGCCCTTGCTTCTCTGGAAGCTGCGAGCCCGTTGCGCCAAGTCTTGGTGCGGCTGGTGACGCAAGTCGCCAAGAATACCGAGGAGTTGGGCCCTCGAACGAAAGCGGCCGAAGAACAGGCCAAATCTTTGGAGTTGCTCTCACAGAGCATCCGCAGCTTAGGAGGAGGAAGCATATTTTGGGCAGAGCGAGGATCCCAAGCATTGAGTTCGTTGAACAAAGGTCTCAATGACCTAAACTGGCAAATGGGAGCCGGTGGCAGGCGCAACGATTCTACGCGCATGGTTCTGTCAAGCTGCCTTGAAAATCTAGGAAGAGCTAACAAGAGCCTCCTAGAGCTCAAAGAGTTGGGTGGATTGATGCTAGGAGAGCTGGGTACGATTCGCTCCAATTCTGAAGAAGGAAACAGAATCCTTAGGGCAACCGACACAGGAAACAATGTGGCCTGTGGTTATCTTCACCGTCTATGTGGAGGACAGCGTCCAGCCGAGCCAGCCCATCCACCAAAGGGTTCTCAAGAGCCTGCCGCAAAGAGAGCACGTATGGAAGCTCCTGCTACGACCCCAGCTACATCAGCCCCAGCTGTGCCAATGGCAGCAATTCCAAAGCCAGCTGGAGTTCCAGATGCTCCAAGTGGTGTTGAGTTGCAGACTGGCAAAGCGCCAGCTGTTAAGCCAATGCCTGTGACGCCACCTGCTTCTCTGCAGTACCCATGGAAAGTCAACACATTGGATGGTACGAGATTGCGAATCAATCATCAATTCGCTCTCAATGAAAGTCAGTATCAGAGAATCGTTTCGACGAACCTTTACGAGGGTACCATCCAGTACATTGAAATGGACGGCGAGATCTTCAGGTGTTACCTGTTGGAATCGGACGAGGGTGCGCCAAGAGTGTAGGCTGCCTAGGACTATGGCAAGATGCAAGATGCTGATGGGTGAGCGGTTTCTGTATAAAGTCCGGGTCCGGAGGAACTAGGGCTCTGTGGAAAGGACTGCTTAGCGATACCAGCATCGACGAGGGGAGGCTTTGGAAAAAGGATTTGCTGACTGCAATGAGCCTTGAACCGTTTTGCCAGTAGGAGTCACTAGGAATTGCATTCTAGGAAGCTCTCTAGAAAAAGGCTGCTCGAAGCCTACGAGCGCTAGTAGTTCAGTGAAGTTTGCAGTGAACTTTGATTTCATCCAGTGAAGTTTCAGACGAACTTTGAATCATGTGATGGACTTTGAATCATGCAATGGAATCTTGATCTTTGTTTCTCTTTTCATTTTTCATTTCAAGTGAGAAGCTGTTAGGAATCGTTGCGTGTTGACAGCCATGCTTGAACTCTTCGAATTGTTGCTTCTTTCACCTTTGATGACGCTTTTTGGAGTCTTCATCTTGCAGTTGTAGATCATGAGCAGGATGCATGAAGTCTCTGTGGAGCTGAGTAAATTGGCATCAGATGTGCAGGACATCAAAGTGTTTTCAGGGACAGGTTTGGCATCCTCTTCAACTTCAACATCTTCGATTCTGCAGCGGCCCCAGTTCAAAATGCCACCGAACTTACATCCTGCTGATCTTCGGGGACGTCAGAAACTCTATCAGTGCAGGCATGGTGGAGCCATCCACCTGTCTAAAGATTGCCATCATATAGTAGGGAGACACACCATTGTATGGAGTCATTGCTTTGACTGCCTAAGAGCAGGACACACCATCGAATGAGCATTGCTTTGAATGCCCCAAAGGTTTTTGAAGTGCCCAGCGAACCCAGGCATTCAAAAGGTCGTGGAAAGCTTGAGCCGTTGTTGAAGTTGAGAAAGAAAACAAAAGATCCTAGAGTTTTGCAATTTCTTTTCCTAGGTTGAGTTCATGTCCACTTCGAATCTCAGTCTTTTCCCTAGACACTGTACCATCTAGAAGATGATAGCTGTGTGGAATGTGAGTTTATCCAAAGGATACCCTTCGCAATCCCTCCTAGATTTCTTTGACTGAGGTCCTTCAACCTAGAGCTGTACACATTGTTGAAACAGTTCGTTTGTAGTTGTTTTTGAAACTTGAGTGTTCTGTTTCTCTTTTTCTGCGTGCTCATGCTTCTGCTGCCGTTTACCCGATGATGACTTTCAAAGAGAAAGGATGTGCAAACCGTGATGCCATCCAAATTATCTCAAAAGAAAAGTCTGAGGGTAACTCTTGAAACCTTTGTTGAACTTGTGGTGTTGTTGAAACTTCCTGTGTTCTTTGACTGTGGTGACATGTTGAACTCACAAAGCGTCCAGAGCTTAAGAGTCAGGAGCTTAGTTGTGATAGCCAGGACCTTAGTTGTATAAGTCCGAGCCTTAATGGTAAATGAGTTCTGGAAGGTTCTCCAAGTAAGGCCAAGGTTATGGAACCGAGAAGGGGTGTGAAAGTTAGGAGACCTGTTTGTGCAGGATAGAGTACTTTTCCATAACACTTTGAAATTAATTCGTTTGCCTGAGTAAGGATCGGTGTTGGTACCTCTTTGGGTCCCTGTGTTGTCTTGCCTTTGTCTCTTTTGGTCTTTGTGTGTTTTGGTTGTCCCACTGACCCAAACTTTGCCAGTTTGTGTCAGGACGCACCATAGTGTATCATAGTTAGTAGTAGTAAGCTCATCTTGTAGGACTGTATAGGATCTAGGAAGCCTAGGAAGCCGCTAGAGGCAGTAGGTGTAGTATCTTGGTAGTTGTGACTTGTTTTGAGAGTAGTTTCTTTTTAATCTTGAAGCTTGAGTTGTCTTTTTTGACTTTTTGAACTTGACTTGAACTTGCTTTGAGAAGAAGTTGAACTCTAAGAAAGAGTTTGGAAGACTGAAGTCGTTTGAAGATCTTCTTAAGGAAGATTGACTTGAGACGTTGCTGAAAAAGCTGAACCGATACCGGTTTGGCTCAAGAACCCGAGTGAAAAAGAGCTGCTGCGCCGCTCTGCGTTTTTCATAGCGGAAATCATAAGGGCAAGTGGCTTAAAAAAGACACTCCTTGCTCCATCAATAAGAACTCAAAGCTCTTGACAATAAGTTCTTCAAACATGAATAACAACAAGCAAAAGCCTGAACTAACTTGCCGACTTTCGACGTACTTGTGTGAGTGATAATTTCAGTGGCTATGGCAGTTTGTAGCGCACTAGGGGACCGGCTTTCTCGATTTTTGATTCTCTCTTTTCATGGTTCCTTTCTTTTTGCTCGCTTTCACCACCTGGATGTTTGTTTTCCAAGCAATAAATGCGGAGTTGACATTTACTTAGTCCTAGACGAGTCTTTGGACTTGTTAGGTAAAAGAACGATTGGTGTCTGGTCCTTGTTTGGTTCGTTTGGGTCGTTTTTTTCTTGTTGTTTTTCAGGTCTGATTTTGTTTCTGAGGTGGTCAGCTGGTTCTTCTCCAGTTCTCTGGTTGGCACATAGGCACTTCTTCCTTTTCACCTTCGTTCACCTAGTGCGTAGTCTGATAGTCTCGCTGGTAAGACGACCTTGGCTTCGTTTGGTGGTGGTTGGTTGTTTGCTTGGTTTTGGTGCTGGTTTGGGTTTGTTTTTGTTTGGTTTGGGCTGGTTCTTGGTGCTTCCCAACGGTCATCTTACTCCTTAATTGGTGATCTTCTGATCTCTTTTGCAGTCTTTCTGGACACATAGTGACCTGCATTTCGTGTGCAATAGGCGCTACCCGGAAAAAAATTCTTCTTTTCACCTTCGCAGTCTGTCTTGTAACCGAGGCTTGGCGCCACAACGGCGCAACACCAGGTCAAAAAAAACCACCGCGGCACAACGCCAGCCAAAAAAAATTGGGAGCGAAGGAGAGCTTCAAGAGGGCTTTTTAAAGGAGGTTCAAGGGACTTCAGGGGGCTTCAAGTGGAGTTTTGAGGGCGCTTGAAAGAGGGACTTCAAGGGCGCTTTGAAAGAGGTAAAAATTGGATTGTAAGGGGGATTCAAGGAGGGTTCAAGGATTTTCAAGGGGGCTTCGCTGGATTTGTCAATACAATGATGAAAGGGTCGTGGCCCTTTTTTTTTACGTGCAAATGTAGCAATTTTTTCCATCAGCGTAATCGAAATAGTCTTGCGCAGCTCATGGGCAAATGTTTCGCGGTCTGAAAAAAATTTGACGTTGATGCAATTGATGCTGGATATCGACTCAGTTGAGTGATAATTTATTTTTGACGCAGCGCAAGCACCCTTGTCCCGGCCAATGGTGTTGATCGCAAAGCCCAGTGTCAAATGTGAAAAAATGAATATCAGGTAAATTGTTGGCGTAGATTATATGAATATCAATAAGATTTGTCAAGAAAATGATGAAAATTTCCCGGCCCCAAATACTTTGCTTGCGCAATTTGATGTCAGGTTTTGAACCATTTGAATGACATTATATGGTTCACATAATCGAAATACCAATGTTCAAAATTTCCGAGGCCAATGGTTTTGACCGCAAAGCCCAACATTAAAATTTCTTGGCCTATTTGTTTTACCTAAAAACAAAATTGTCACAAAAGTAATATGAAACATTTCCTGGCCCATTTTTTTGGCCTAAACAACAATTTTTTTACACAAAATTTCATGTCAGATGTTAGATAATGTGAATATCGATAGGCTTTGTCTATACAATGATGAAAATTTCCCGGCCCCTAACACTTTGCTTGCGCAATTTGATGTCAGGTTTTGAACCATTTGAATGATATTATATGGTTCACATAATCGAAATACCAATGTTAAAATTTCCGAGGCCAATGGTTTTGACCGCAAAGCCCAACATTAAAATTTCTTGGCCCATTTGTTTTGCCTAAAAACAAAATTGTCACAAAAGTAATATGAAAAATTTCCTGGCCCATTTGTTTTGCCTAAACAACAATTTTGTTACACAAAATTTCATGTCAGATGTTAGATAATGTGAATATCGATAGGCTTTGTCTATACTATGATGAAAATTTCCCGGCCCCCAACACTTTGCTTGCGCAAATTGATGTCAGATTCTAAAACATTTGAATGATATTATATGGTTCACATAATCGAAATACCAATGTTAAAAATTTTCCAAGCCAATGGTTGTGACCGCAAATTGCAAAGCCCAACATTAAAATTTCCTGGCCCACTTGTTTTGCCAACAAAACACAATTGTCACAATAATGATATCTTGAAATTTCTTGGCCCATTTGTTTTGCCGATAAAACAATATTGTCGCAATGGTAGAATTAAAATATCCTGGCCCATTTGTTTTGCGCACAAAACAACATTGTAACAATAACCAAAGTCAAATGGCCCAATTGTTTCGTCCATGCAACAAAATTGTTGCAATGGTAAAATCGGGGCCCAATTGTTTTGCGCGTAACGCAAAATTGGGACGATACCAATATGTTAACATTTTTGGCCAATTTGTTTTGCCCAAAATACATGTTGTCACAACAATATTATATTAAATTTTCATGGTGCAATTGTTGTTGCAATGTTCGTGGAAAGCACGGCGCGGGAGAAACGGGACCTTCGAAGGGAGAGGTCGCAAGGCTTTTCGAAATACTTTCGGAGGTTTCGAAGCCTTCTTAAACCTGGTTGAAAAATTAAAAATTTTTTCAAAGGGGTTCAAGGGGGTTTTAAAGGGGTTTTAAGGGGGCTTCAAAGGGGCTTCAAGGGGCTTCAAGGGGGCTTCAAGGGGCTTCAAGGGGGCTTCAAGGGGGCTTCAAGGGGGCTTCAAGGGGGCTTTCGGAGGGGGGCTTCAGGAGGGCTTCAAGCAAGCTTCGTCATCATGAAGGTTGAAGGGGGCTTGAAGGGGGTTTCAAGGGGGCTTGAAGGGGGCTTCAAGGGGGTTTCAAGCCCTTCGCGACCTTTTTCAAACCCCCTTGAAGGGTAGCTTCGAAGAGGGGTGCTCGGATCCAGCCCCACAGAAACAATATGAAGGATTTGCTTTGAATGATGGGGCATGCTTCAAGGATAAGCCAGTGGCCACACATCGAAGTCCTCGAGTGTACTTATCCGAGGAGTTCCGTCTTGAGCATGGGGCACGCTCGATGGACAACCCGGAGCTGCGCGTGAAACTCATCCGGTGGACGCAGTCGATGAGTTTCAATGTGGTTTTTTTTGAGCGCAGTCCAAAGATAAAGCAAGCCGCGCATGAAAGTCATCCAGTGTACCAACTCGATAATTTTCGTTCTGATCATGAGGCACGCTAAAAAGAGTAATAGCCTCAAATGAAAGTCATCAGTCTCAGAGTTGTGATTGCTAGGTAGCCATAGGTGGCTGTAATGACCACGAACGCTATTTGGCTATCATCTCCTTCCACCCGCCGTGTAATTTTTTCCATCCCCAGTGCATGTATCATGTTTTTTTGTTGATTATTTCATGTTCTGTGTCTGTATGTGTCATTTTGTTTTCTTTCAATGTTCTTAGTATCTATCATGATTTCATTGAATGTTGGTGTGGGCATTGATGGCAGGGAATCAAGAATCATGATTGACCCATGCAACGCATTGTCAAAGTGCCACATTCCCAACATCAGAAAAATCGGTTGAGATCTCCAGAAAGTACATCGCCGAATTATTGAAGGTTCCTGCAGGGTTCTGGTATCTCTCACTTGTATCCCCTTTGTTTCCAACCTGTTTTACATTTGTCTGCCATGCGTATCCAATCTACTTGTCTCCCACTTGTGTCTCAGTTCTCTTTTTATTTGTGTGCTAGTTCTGTTCCATTTGTCTGGGAAATTCCACTTGTGCCCCATTTGTGTCCAGTTCACCTGCTCTCCACTTATTTTACACTTTCATTCAATTGTTTCTTTTTGTATTGCACTTTTCCTCCACTTTTTCCGTTTGGCTCACACCTGTTTCCCAGTTGCCCCCCACTTGTCCAATTTTTGGCTGGTGTTGCATTTTGTGTTGCCATTGTTGTCGACTTGCTATCATTGTCTCCAATTTGTCTCCGTTTGTCTCTCACTTTTTCCCATTTGCTTCCCACTTCTTTCGTTTTTCGTCTGTTGTCCCCCGACTTGTTTTGCGCCTGTGGGTCTTTCACTTGGCACTTAGTCTTACTTGTCTCCCATTTGTTTCCAAGATCTTTCAATTTGTTTCCAGTTTCTTTCCGACGCACCTCATGCAACGCATGATGAAGTTTTATTCATAAGACAAAACAGATGAAAGAGTTTTAACTCTTGAAGTGCGCACAGTGAACTAGTCAAGTTGTAACTTCAAACAGACTTGTTTTGAGTCAGCGCAGTCATTTGCAGTCAGTTGCAACTTGCAGTTGAACAGTTTGAACTTTAAGTAAAGTTCTTTAGTTCTTCACTGCTTCACTAAATTTGAGTCACACTTGCAGTGTCGTGTTGAGTTCATACGCCCGCAGTGTGGCTCACAGGGTCAAGTGACCAGAGCCATCAACATGCACAAGCACATCAAGTGATGTTTTGCATGTTCATGTCAAGTGACATTTTTCTTTTCGTGCGACCAACTCTTCAATGCGCGACACGGACATGATGCAGACAATCACCAGCCGTACCGCTGGTGTCAATTATTTCAGTTCCGTCGTTAAGGCAGGCTCGGCGGAGCTCACTCAGTTGAGCAAAAATGTCAAGTGGACCCTGGTACCTTCCAGGGCCCCAGTCCATCAGGAGTTGAACAGCATGAGCCAGAGTTTGGCATTTTTGACCATGCACACTCAGAAGCTCCTGAAGTTGCAAGAGCACAGCAATCAGACCGAGCTGACCATCTTCAAAAATGCGCAGGATATGAATATAAAACTAGCCAAACTGGTTAGTGTGATGGAACGAATTGCTGCGGGGCCCCCGCCGCCTCCTTCACCTGTGCCGTCTTTGACTCCTGGACTCCCGTCCGCGCCCAGTGGTGCTCCAGCTTTTGATGTTCAACCACCACCCATGCAAGGCACGTTTGCTATGTTTTTGGGGCTCCACCCACGCAGCTTGATTCCATCAATTGAAGAGAGCCCGCCAATAGCAGGCACAAATCCTGTGCCTCAGATGAAGTCTTTGTCTTTGCGGGTCCGGGACCCAACGGGCAAGGTTCGAATTGTTTCGCTTACCAGGTGGACACATGAGAAGACCAACTCAGTCAACAGTGCTTGGTCGCCGCTTGGATGGATGAACATCGATGGACGCCTGCACAGGATGTACTCCGAGGTCTCGGAGTGACTATCTCCCCGCTCAAGTCGAGTGGCTCAGCGGTTTGGCAGAAGTATAAGAAGCCGCTGGCAGGCAACCATCATCTCGCTCGATGACTGATGCCGCACTGAGGGGTGACTTTCTGAGTTTCAATCTGAACAGCTTGGCTCCGTTCGTATAGGGGCAGTTCGCGAGCCAACCCAGTGTTTAAAGGACAAGTGTCCCTTCGGTGAGCGCAGAAAAAGAGCAAGTGCTCTTCATGCATCACCAAACCAGGTGGCTTATCATTCATACATGTCCCAGTTGCATTTCAGTGAGGTGCAATGTGTTCATGAGGCGTCAGGTGACATGTTTGAATTTTTAGTCTTGAATGTTTCTGTCAGACGTTGTAGTTCATCATTCAGTGAGTGGACAAGTGTTCACGGCAAGGAAGCTCAAGTGGGCTTGAACGGACAAGTGTCCAATAATAGTTGTAATGCTCAAGTGAGCTACTGAATCGGCAAGTGCCAACGGTACAAGTGTACCATGTTTGTACCTCATCGATACATGTGTATCAATGGATGCAAGTGCATCTGCAGTGAGGTTCACAGGAGTTCAGAACTGTCTGATTGAGTCAAGTGACACTTCTATTGAGTTCAGAACATGTTGCATTGTCATTCCATGGACAAGTGATTTATAACACTTTGTTTCATTTAGTCGCACACCCACATAATAATTTGTTTCCCCTTTAGTCCGAGTGTACTACAGTGCTTTGCATTTTGCAATCTTCATTTGCCTCAATTTGCTTTGCCTCCGAGATGGAGCATGAGGATCTTCAGGACGACTTGGAATCTGAGGATGCTTTACAACATGGAGCTTTGGACGAAGGGTTAGAGCCATCATTTGATTCTGCAATGAGTGATGTAGTCTCCGAAGATTTGAGAATCCCTCTGCCTTTAGATTTGGATGGTGGTGATCTGATTAGGGTGTTCGACGACGGTTACACTGATGGAGAGTCGCAACTTTGGGAAAATTCAGGAGAAGGGAACACCGATCGTCCTCTTAGCAGCAATGAAAGAGCCAATCTTTTCAATGTCATAGATGACGCTTGCCTTGCAGTTGTGCCTTCAATCGGTGTGAACTTCCCGTGGGAGGTAGGGCCCATGAAAGCTGTGTTCTCAGAGGAGTCTTTGGAACCGGAACTACCAACGCCTGTCCAGGGTCCCGCCAAACCGTTGGCCACCTCGGATTACGATGAAGGTTGCAAGAGAGCACGGTTAACCAAGTCGGTCAGAGGTAGTTTTCAGGAGATAATCAACTTTGATAAAGACCAATCGGACGCTGTCATTGACGAAGCGAAACTTTCCAGAGCTTATCGTTTTGTGCAAGGTTTTTTCCCTTCAAAGAAGGTTTTCCTTGCCATAGGGAGCTATCGTGACAGTCTAGGGCTTCCAGAGCTTTACAAAAATGGTACATGATTTTCAGGACTGGGAAGGGAGCAGTGCCCCTCGGCTGTGATCTTGAGGGCTTGGTGTCCAGTGGAAGGATCCTGGACCTGCGTCGCTTTTTTGGAAACCGTAGTGCTGGAACAATCCTGAAACGTGGTAGTGCTATTTTAGACTTTGTAAACTGGTTCAAGTCAGAGCACTTCTCTTTGAATCCTTTCCCAATGGAGCAGACCGTCATCCTTGATTACTTCTCTCATTTAGAAACAAAGCATGTCCCACCGTCAACTTTGAGAGGCTTTTTGGAAGCATTGAATTTCTGCCATCGCGTCTTGGGAATGGATGTGATGTGATCAGGGGAAACATTGGGCCTACTTTGAATGTGCCAAAACAATGCCAGAGACGTGTCGAGCTTAGAGAGGTTGACAAAGCCGAACGCAAGCAGGCCCGTGTGCTTTCAGTTCTAGAAGTCAACGCACTTGAGTCCATTTTGGAAGATGAGCGTGAATCCATACATGACAGAGTCGCTGCTGCCAGTTTTCTGTTCTGTCTACATAGCAGAAGCCGTTGGGGTGATGTGAGGAAAGTTTACCAGTACAATCAAGATGTAGTGGAAGATCATGGTAAGCTCTCTGGATACATTGAATTCAAGACCCGCTCTCATAAGACGGCGAAAGATGTTGCAAAGAGAGGTCTTGCTATGCCATTGATAGCCCCTATATGGAGCACCGGTCGCACGCCTTGGGGTCTCAACATGGTCAAAGTGTATCAGGCTGCCAAGATCCAACTCAGTGATTTGCACCATCAGCCGCTCTTGCCAGCTCCAACACAGGATGGTAAGTGGATGTCTAGGAGTGTTGCAACTGAAGAAGCTGGGTTGTGGTTAGTCTCCCTTTTGCGCAGAAAGAGAGAAGGGTGCGAACCCACAACCGTACATGCATTGAAAGGAATTGCTTTCAGCTGGTGTGGAAAGTTTGGGCTTCAGCCCGAAATTCGGTTGCTCCTTGGTCACCACTCGAGTGGGCACCACTCTGCTGACACATATGCTCGTGATGTCTTGGCTCAACCTTTGAATTTGAGGGAATAAGAAGGAGTTTTGCAGCAGATCTGTATTGGTGCTTTCAAACCTGACAGCACTAGGTCAGGGCTTTTGAGCCAACCAGAATCCTCCGACCCGAGAAATCAGCCAGTTGAGTTTCCAGCAACGGAAGAAAAGACAGCTGACCCAGGCCAAAAAGAGGCCACCAGTGAGAGTGACTCCTCGGATTCGTCTTCAGAGTCCTCTGAATCGATGAAGGTTCATCGAGAGGAAGAAGAAGCTGCGTCTGCAGTAGATCTGGTGGTTCAGCCGTCCCAGTGGGAGCCGGACGTTCGCATGTTTCAGCATCAACGCAGCTCCATTGTACACATCATGGCTTGTGGCGCAACTTCCAACCGCTTCAGTTGCGGCGTCCAAAGCAACTCGGAGTATGGGGAAGTCGACAGTGTCACGTTTTTGGAGCTACGCAAATGCAAGCGTTGCGACATTGCCAAGCCTGTGAGGGACGTAGGGTCATTAGCCTCTGCATTGCAGAAGCGCCGAGAAGAAGCTGCGGGTTGAAAAAGGAGTTTCAATGGTTCAAGTGTTCAAAGTGTCAGCTGTAACCTTTTTGTTTTTCGCCGCTACTCTTGTTTGGGTTGTTTTGCATTGCTATCCGCTGTAAAGTTTTGTGCTTAAGCGCCATGGGAACATTGCTTGAGTCGGTAGAAGCCTTCAAGGCCAGAGCCATAGAAGTTAACCTGTCCAATGGAGAAGTTGACTCCATTGTGAGACATGGAACCGACACGTTGGCAAGGCTGGCTTTTGCAGCCTGTCCACCGGGACAATCGCCTAGTGATGACCAGGTTAGAGCATTGTTTCCACCTACTGTGGTGCCAAGCCAAGGAGCGATGAGCTCTTTGAAACGTCTGGTTTTTGAAGCTCAGGCTTTGGTGGTGGCTGAAGTCAAACAAAAGGTTGCGAGGAAAGAAGAACCTCAGATTGTGACTTTGGCTCCGGCAGAACGGGAATCCAGAATTGCTGATCAACGCACTCGGCTAACGGGCTTGAGGCTGAAAGGAGAGGAAGAGGTGGCCCACCAATGCTATGATCTAGTTCTTAGCATGGTTGAAAAAGACGCCTTGGTGTACCCTGGCCCCGAGAAGTTCATCACCCGCAGGGCCGAGCTTCAGCGCAAAAAGCCTTCAAAAGAGTTGTCGTTGGATGCAGCAACCTTAGTCGTAAAGGATAAACATCCTTCCCTGCATTGTGTAACAAACACTGAATTGGAAGTTGTCAACGCACTTCGCAGAAGGAGTCTGGCATTCGATTTGGTAAAATTGGTGGCATATGATCAGTTCAATGCGCATTGTTGTGAGCTCATCGCTCACCTCACCATTCCGCCGCCGCCAGGTTACAGCCAAGTCACTGTGCAACAAGTTTTGAGGGCTGATCGTGCCGCATTTTTGTTCCTCGCAGAAAAGCTCAACACCCTCAAGCGCAATGCCAGGAATGAGTCCCCATTGGAACAGATGTTGGGCACTGTGTTAGCCCACAGCTCCGTAGCCTTCCATTTGTTGCCCTTGCCACGTGGTCATGAGGCACCAAAGAAGAGACCAGACACCCCAAAGAAACGTGAGAGAGCACCTTCTCGTGACAGGTCAGGAAGTCCTCCCATTCCAATTTGGCCTCGCGCTCGCAAAGCGCCAAAGGGGAAAGGGAAAGGAAAGAGGTCCAAAGGCCCTCGCATTCCAAAAGGTCTGATTGGCAAAGCTTTGGAAACATCAGACGGTTGCCTGTGTTGGGCTTACAACCTCAAGGGTTGTAACGGTGCTGAGCCTGGTCAAGCCTGCAAGCGTGGACTTCACCTTTGTGCCGAGCCCGGCTGCTTCAAGCCTCACAGCTTGTCGCAGCACAAGTGACAAGAGACTCCTTCTCCTCAAAGCTCTTCAACTTCAGTGCCTTTGCAGACAAAAGTGAATGGTAAGCCTTTGAATCAGTTTTTTGGTATTGAAATTTTCTCAGGCACTGGTCGCCTGACAGCTTGCCTAAAAGCAATTGGGCTCAGTGACAGTGTGGGTATCGACCACAAGTTGCACCCTCGCTTGACATGTCCAACATTGCTTTTTGACCTCCTTGATCCCTCGAATCAAGATTTAATTCGTTCTCTCATTGCATCGCCTTTTTGTGTTTATGTGCATTTCGCACCGCCTTGCGGAACTTCCAGCAGAGCTAGGCTCATCAAGAGACGTGGTCGCTACAATCCTCCAATAGTTCGCACAGACCGCTCCTAACGGCATTCCTTCATTAACTGGAGATCTGAGGACTCGTGTTTTGTTGGCCAACTCTTTGTATGAAGTCACCTGTAAACTCATTCATTTTTGCCAGAAGTCTAATGTGCTTTGGTCCTGTGAAAACCCAGGCCGCAGTTTCATGTGGGACACTACTCATTTTGCACAAGTGTTGAAGGAGTTGGATCCTTTCCACGCCACCTTTCATCATTGCAGGTACGGCAGTGCTCGCCGCAAGCTCACCCGTCTTGTGCATAACATTCCCACATTTCACAACCTTGAAGCACATTGTCAAAATGATCATGAGCATGAGCCTTGGGGACAGCTCCCAGATGGACGTTGGGCCACTGGAGGTGAGACAGCCTATCCTTGGGACCTCTGTCGAACTATGGCTTTTCACTTAGCCATGCACTTGCAGAATTCTGGAGCACACTGTGTGTTACACCAAGTTTTGCAGAACAAGAGGAAACCATCCAGGCTCTTCGAGCCAGTACCGACATCCAACCTCGTCGGGGCCTGCCGCCCATGGTGTCAGAATTAGTAAAGGTCATCCAACAACCTGCTTCTGACCCTTTGCCGCAAATGCCGCCTTATGGCCGCCAGCTAAGCACTCCTTTCCGGGGGTACATCGCGAGTGCAGGGACTCAACAGGGCTTCGAAGAGTGTGAGCATGACAGCGTTCAAGGTGACGTCATCACGGTAGGCATTCACAGGTGTCCCAGTGAATTCGTCCAAGAAGCCTTGATAGTTGGTCACCCCGCAGAAATTCAAGCAGTTTTTTCCATCTTGCATTAGGAAGGTGGTTGATGAAGCTTTGTCACAATCCCATGAATCCATTGCGAGAGAAAGAACCGCAGAACTTCGAAGATGGGCCACACTTATCTCTGATCTCAAAGACAGAGAAGAGGCGTTGAGGTCTTCGATGAGTCAAAGAAGAAGTACGGTGTTGAAAGACAAGAAGCTGGCACTTTTTGAAAAGCTAATCGTTGAATCCGGTCACCAGGATGTCGGTCTCATTCAAGATTTGACCAGAGGTTTTGATCTTACTGGTGAGCTGCCGAAGTCCGGAGTCTTTGACCGCCGTCTTCGTCCAGCCAAAGTTTCTTGCGACAACCTAAGGACCTATGCCAAGGTCAGCAGGGACAGTATCCTTAAGACTGTTAGCAGCTCTGGAGAAGGAGAGTTAGATCGTGGACTTTGGGAAGCCACTTTGAAAGAAGTTGGCAAAGGCTTCCTTGAAGGACCATTGGAACCCGGATCCATGCCTCCTGACTCACTGCTCACCAAACGTTTCCCTGTGAGGCAGAAGAACAAGATCAGGCCAATAGATGACTACAAGGCCAACATGGTGAACCAATCAGTTATTCAGATTGAAGGGGTGACCATACACACCATCGACCGCATAGCTTCTATGGTGGCATATTGGCTAAGGGCCAGTTCATCAATGGATGGAAGGGCTGAGTTGGTAGCTAAGTGTTGGGATTTTTCAGATGCCTACAAGCAAATCCCTTTGTCAGACGATGCATACCACAGAGACGCCTTCCTTGCAGTGTATTGCCCGGACTCCCAGAAAGCTGAAGTGTTTCGCCAGAAGGTTTTGCCTTTTGGATCAATAGCTTCGGTCACAGCCTTTCTGAGAGTGTCCTTGGCCCTGTGGGCTGTAGGAAACGCCAAGTTGAAATTAGCGTGGTCTGCCTACTTTGACGACTTCCTAGCCTGAGTGAGAAAGCGTCCTCCAAACACACTGACCTCTGCATTTCAGCCATGTTCTCCTTCCTGGGATGGAAACTCTCAGAAGACAAACTCCTTGCATTCGATTCTGTTTGCAAAGTCCTTGGAGTTCGTTTAGACTTGGGCAGCGCAAAGTTTGGCCTAGTCAAAGTTGCAAACACACCAGAACGAGTGGAAGAACTTGTTGAGGAGTTGAACCACATCGTCCAGGAGAACAGACTCTCTAGGAAAGATGGTGAGAAGTTGAGAGGTCGCCTTCAGTTTGCGAGCAGTCAGCTTTTTGGAAGATCTTTTAGAAAAAATTTAAAAGAATTGAACAACCATGTAGCTTCAGGGCCCACCAAGTCAGCCATGCACAAGTTGATAGAGGCGTTGACGCTGAACCACCCCAGAGAAGTTTCTCGAGGTTTGTCGGATCACGTACACATATACGTGGATGCCTCTTTTGAACCTGGGGGATATTCTGGAATTGGCGGCCTCTGTGTTAACAGTGATGGCTCTTTGCATAGTTTCTTCAGTGAAACTGTTCCCAAAGACCTTCTGTGTCTAGTAGTACATGGTGACAAGGAAACTATCATCCTTGAGTTGGAAATGGTAGCGTTACTGGTGGCTGCTACATTGTGGCAAGACGTCTTGCGTTCAAGACGGGCTGTCTTCTTCATTGAAAATTGACAATGAACCTGTCAGAAAGAGTCTCATTAGAGGACACTCCCAAAATCATCTTGTCAGCTGCCTCATGGAGGCTTTCTTCTTGATAGAAGAAGAAGTACATTGCCAAGTTTGGCTAGAGCGAGTGCCTAGCCAGTCGAATCCGGCTGACGAACCATCAAGAGCGGAGTGCTCCGACATCATGGGCTGCGCAGCCAGGTTGAGAGTTGATGTGATGGAAGTTTGGGTCAAGGCGGCCCAGTTTTCAGGGGGTGACAGCGCGGCCAAAGACTGACCCCAATTCTCAAAAGAAAAAGAAGCGCTGCTTTGCTTGAGTGAACTGTGTGCCGTTTTGTCAAAAGGAATAAGACGCACCTCATGCAACGCATGATGAAGTTTTATTCATAAGACAAAACAGATGAAAGAGTTTTAACTCTTGAAGTGCACACAGTGAACTAGTCAAGTTGTAACTTCAAACAGACTTGTTTTGAGTCAGCGCAGTCATTTGCAGTCAGTTGCAACTTGCAGTTGAACAGTTTGAACTTTAAGTAAAGTTCTTTAGTTCTTCACTGCTTCACTAAATTTGAGTCACACTTGCAGTGTCGTGTTGAGTTCATACGCCCGCAGTGTGGCTCACAGGGTCAAGTGGCCAGAGCCATCAACATGCACAAGCACATCAAGTGATGTTTTGCATGTTCATGTCAAGTGACATTTTTCTTTTCGTCCCTACCTCTCCCACCCTGATCAAGTGATCAGATATTTGGACAAGTGTCCAAGCGACAAGTGTCGCCAAGTCATTTTTTACGCTGGGTTTGACCCAACTTTTGCAGTGATTTGACAAGTGTCCTCAAGTGAGTTATTACGCTGGGTCTTCGCCCAACTTTTGCCGTGATTTGACAAGTGTCATCACGTAGTTTCTGCACACTTGCACTGTCCGTTGAGAGGTTTTTGGTCTTTGACCTTTGTATGGGACTGTTTTGAGGCCATCCCAACTTCGTCAGTGGCGAGTCAGAATGGGTCAAGTGACCCTAGTCAAGTGACTACCAGTTTTCTACTGTTTGGGATCCATCATGTCAATGTTTTCCATTGACTCACAGACTGTCAGATCAAGTGATCTTTGCTACATAGCTTAGCGCTTTCACAGTCTTAGTGCCTCACCCTAAGCCGTGACAGCGCGGCCAAAGACTGACCCCAATTCTCAAAAGAAAAAGAAGCGCTGCTTTGCTTGAGTGAACTGTGTGCCGTTTTGTCAAAAGGAATAAGTCTTGGTGGAATCTTCGAAGTTGGAAGCCAACGCCCAAGTGTTTTCCAGTTTGGTCTCAAAAATGAGGCCCCAACCTGGACCTAGACGCTGCACCTTGATCCTTTTGTCAGAATCACGACTGTTAGGCTGCAAAAATTGGTTACTGTAATTTCTTTTTGTGTTTGCCAGCAAGCTTCTCTGCGTGTGTATATATATATATATATTCATATATATATATATACATATATGGACGTTTCTCAAAACAGGGGTACCCCAAACCATCCAATATCAACCATAACTTATAGTAGTAAACCAGCCATTTTTGGGGTCCCCTATTTTGAGAAACCACCGTACATGTAAATGTAAATGTAAATGTATATGTATATGTAAATGTATTTGTAAATGTATATGTAAATGTATATGTATATGTAAATGTATATGTATATGTAAATGTAAATGTATATGTAAATGTAAATGTATATGTATATGTAAATGTATATTATACAAATATATTTAAATTTAAACTTAATATCTATCTATCTATCTACCTATCTATCTATGTATTTTTCTATTTATCTATCTACCTATCTATCTATCTATCTATGTATCTATCTATCTATCTATCTATCTATCTATCTATCTATCTATGTATCTATCTATCTACCTATCTATCTATGTATTTCTCTATCTATCTATCTATCTATCTATCTATGTATCTATCTATCTATCTATCTATCTATGTATCTATCTATCTATCTATCTATGTATGTATTTATCTATCTATCTATTTATCTATCTATCTATCCATCTATCTATCTATCTATCTATCTATGTATCTATCTATCTATCTATCTATCTATCTATCTATGTATCTATCTATACAAGGGTTTGAACGCTTTGCCGATAGATCATGGATTTTAGAAATATTTTCTTAGGTTCTTAGGTTCTGTGTCCGGGTTAGAGATTTTGAAATCTACCTTGAGGTGGATGGGATCTGCCGTTGCATTTTGATTCCCCCGAGCGGCGGAGTTTCCTTGTGGGGCGCGTCTATTCTTCGACATGCCGGAGGCAAGGAGAAATCTTAGAATGTGGGGAACGTGCTGTTGCCAATTCTTTTTGTCCCGGCAAGGATGGCGAAGGAGAAAAGAAGGCCATAACCAAACACTAGAGCTCAAGGGTTTCAGCTCATTTCACATCAACTTCAGTGCCGCTGCCAGGACAAAGATGAAGAAGAAGAGTCGGAATTGTTTGTTGGCGATTGCGTCCGTGGCATGGCTGCGCTATTTACTAGAATGCCGGACTTCGCTGGGACATTTCAAACTGTTTACTTGCGATTGCACTCCAAAGAGGAATCAGTTTCATAGTTTCATGACACGTGTGCAGGCATTGCCGGTAGCATGGCAGAAGTCAAAAAGCATCTCGAGGTCCAGCGTGGCTTTGCCTTGTAGAAAGCGAAAAACATTCACAATATACATGTACATACATACATGTATACATACATACATATATATATATATATCCATACTTGCGAGACCAAAAGTTTGGGGTATAAGGCCAGATTTGATCCATGTTGTTTTTTGTTATTTTGAAACCATTCTTTTTTCTCGGCACACTTTCAGTGAGCTTTGTCAGCGGTTCCATGCAAACAGAAATTCGTCACCCATCAAGCTGTGCCGAAGATGAATCTGCAGGTGGTGGACATGACGTGGGAAGGAAGCTATATGGGTGTTCTCGGCAAGAATGGTATAGTCAAGGTGGGCTGTTTGGGGGCGCTTTGAGTCTTATATCCAGACAGTACCTTGCTTGAAATACTTTGTTGTGCCCTGCCAGTGAATTCTTTGAAAAACTGCACCAGTCTCTTCTTGATCTGAAGTATTTTTGCCACGAGTCCGTTCGCTTTCATCCTGGTGACGACAAAGCTCGTCAGATTTGTGCCTTCAACTTAGACTTAGCCATTCTCCAACGTGACAGGATCGAATGATACCCTGAAGTTTTGATCTAGATTGAAAGCGCCGATGACGTGTCCTAGGTTGTGAATGTTCACGAAGGACCTGAAGTCTCTTTGCCAGGAAGGGAGCAGTATTGTGATCTATCATGATCTCGTGGCGCTTGAGTCCTTGCAATTGATGATGATGATGATGATGATGATGATGATGATGATGATGATGATGATGATGAGGATCAGGATCAGGATCAGGATCATATATTGCTGGACGTATTGTGCATGTGTTGTGCATGCCTTTCTGTTAGGCTCGGTCCAAAAAGTCTTGCTGAGCCTTGGTCAGGTGCTTCTTTGACAGTTGTGGAAGACGATGAAAGTGACAAAGAAAGTGTGGACAAAGGCCGTTGAATTTGAGTGGAAACCAAGAACCCTGTCAGCATGTTCTGGCTAGAACATGCTAGAAAGATGTTTTTCCTTCTCTCTTGTTATTTCCTCTTCTTTTGTTATTTGCTGCCAGCTTCCCGGTCTGGTTGCCGTGATTCCAGCAGGTTCTGGAAAGCAATTGTCCTTGTGGGAACCACGTGTCCAGAGCGCTCATGTGTCGAGCATCTTCACCAACCCATTCCGAAAAGATCCATGTTGAAGTTAGAACGATTCGGTAATGATTTCAGGTTTCAGGGTTTGATGTTTCATTTTTTCAATGTTTGACATTTCATACGCACGTTTAGTGGCAAGTCTTTTTGCTTTTGCTTGAGCCCATAACTCCAAGGTTCCAGTTGTTGACAACGTCCGGCTTCAGGATTTGCCGTTTCCAGGTTGTAGAGGCTACTGGGTTCGAGCAAATCAGTGTTTCACATTTTTTGAGGCTAAAATTGCGATGTATTTTGGATTTGCCTGGTTCACGGTGACAACAATTTTCCATCTTTTGGAAATTTCAGGCTTTCACACCTATGTTCCCTAGCCTTTTTGGAGTTGGAAACTTGCACAGGGTTTCAAGCCCCCAGGGATTTGGGCTGAGTTTTTTGTATTTTGTTTGTTGTTCGTCACTGTGCCGGTTGGGTGATTTGCTGAGCCGATTGATTTCCTTTTCTGGAGGTTTTCCTAGCCTTGATAGTTTCAATTATTGTTGGTAAAATTCGCTTGGCTAGTCCTGAAAGATTTGTGTACCATATTGATATTTGCAGGAGGGCTGGAGTGACACACTGCAGTTTTCTGTGGTGGCATGTTTGCATGGAATTCATGAGCCCGGTCTTCTTATTGGTAGTCGAGGCAGATTAATTGGCTTCGTTCGAACCACCGCATACTTCACTATGCAACAGTGTGAGTTCTGCTGTGCCACATGCGTTAGACGAAGAACATTTGCAGCAGAAGAGCTTCCATACTATACATTATGTAAACAAAAAGCAGCACAGAGGACCATTTTTGCTTTGTCAAGTAGAAAGTTGTGAATGAAGAGAAGAGTGCAGCCAAGCACAGGTAGTGATGAAGAAGAAGAGGAAGAGGAGGAGGCAGTCTCAGAATCCAAATCCAATCATCTTCAGCAGGGGATGTGAAACTTGTGCCAGGAGCGGGTACGAGTCCCCTTGCGGGTCAACATGCGAGTGGAGGCACTTTGCTGACCCAGACTTTTTGCAGCGCAACAAACTGTTCAATCCACTGCTCTCTTGACATCATACTTTGTAGTGACATCATACTTGGGGTGTAGTTTATCAATGCTTGTAGCGATGCCAAAACCTCGCAAACTTTCTGCTTCAGTGGGCCTCTTCGGACTTCCTTGATTTGTGGGGTAAGAGTCTGCAATGATTCACCTTTGAAAAAAACAACTGTGTCACACGTCGTGGGCATCATGGTCAACGCATTGGCCCTGAGATGGTTCATGGAAGATACCGTTGCGTATGCCGGATATAAAAGGATCCCGCAGTGAAATTGTGCAAAACACGATCACATGCTTTGATACATTCGTGATATTTGTATCATGTTGTATACTGTGTTTTGATAAACTATACCATCTTGGTGATATTTGGTATCATGTTGTGTTACATCATGTTCGCAATATTTGATTTCATGTTGTATAATGTGGTTTGATAAACTATAACATGTTGGTGATATTTGATATCACGTTGTGCAGGTGGAAAATGCAAGGTCGCCGACATACACATCTGTAAATGAGTAAATGAATCTAAATATGGAATCTGACATGTGCTTTGCTCTGCAGGATACCAAGAGGAAGAAGAAAAAGAAAGTCTGCGTCGGAGTCACACCCCAAGACTCCCAAGACTCCCAAGACTCACCGGTGGACCTTACAACTATCCTTGCAGTAGACAAGCACCCTTGCAGGTCACAGACTTGAATCACCGGAAAGTCTTGAGGTCATCTTGGAGCTGGGTGAAAGCGAAACCAACGTCAAATACGAGGCGCTTGGGCTTCATTCATCTTCATTCCAAAATGCCATGATTGAATCTATTGACCTGGACAAACACTGCGGTGTTCACCCCACTGAACCTTCCGTGAATGCATCTTGCATGCATTCTATGGGCGTTGGCGACATTTCTACGGGGTGTCGCTTTCAAGTCAGTGTTTTCCAACAATGGTCTTGGTGCATAGTCCCAAATGATCAATATGCACAAGATGCAGGATGGCCGAACAAAGCGAGTTGCAAACACAAGGCTGCGCCCGCTTGAGCGTGCCAGTGCCTCAGCCAACCCAATTTATTTCAAAATGTCACCTTAGCTAGGGAATTTTGTTTACATGGCAGTATATGATGTATTTTCATTCACCAATCATCCTTGACATGGTATCTTTCGATGTTAAAGATTGAGTTGGTATTTGTGTCAGGTGACGCGAGATGCCACTGGCTATTCTGGCGACAGCAGCTTCAATGCGACCTGACTTTATTGCACAAAGTTCATTTGTTTCCTTCTTGGGCTGCAATAAAGGCGCCAAGGCCATCCCAATAGGGAAAGCTGCCAAAAAGGCCTGACTTGTCCATTTGTTTTTGTCTCCGTCGGAAGCTCCAAATACATCCGATTGACGTGTTTCTTCTCGGCGTGTCCTTGGAGTTTCCAAGTCACATCGTGTCACACATTTTCTCTTCTTTTTTTGTGCCTGTTGGAGAAGCTCCGAAACCTCGTCATGTGTTTTCTTGCTGGGCCAAACAGGGAATCTGGGGAAGCTCCAAAATCGGCCATGTCAATATTGTCAGTCACGTGAAGATCCCCGCATGCGAGAGCTTCGGGGAGGTCGGTCAAGTGTCCGGTGAGAGTGCCTGTTTTTGAGCTTCTGCTTATATAGTGTCCCCAAATCGTGTACTTCCAGAGTCTCCGGAGTGTCATTCCATGTCCCTTCCGAAAGTAATCTTAAAGAGTGTCTTGAGAGAGTGTTTTGGCCTAACATTGTATTTCTCCAGAATGTTTTTTGCACTGCAAGAGTGTGACTCCAACTACTTTTGACAGGAGTGCCCCTGAAGAGTGTCTTGCACGTGCATCCTGCAAGATTGTCTCACATGCACCTCTTAAGAGATTGTTTTGAAAGAAATTGACTCCAAGAGAGTCTTGAGAGACCCTAAGAGTTTCATGACATTTCCATTGAAGGCCCTGGATAGGGGTCCCATAAGAAGTGTTGTGCATGTCGCTTAAAGACTGTCCAACAAGAGTGTCCTCTAAGAGTCCCCAACATATGCTGCGAAAAGTGAAAGAAAAATAGATACAAAATGATGCAAATAAATATATAATTATATATATATATATAGATAGATACAAATATATAATTACGCCGTCATAGACCCCAGATAGCGATTGAACGCCACAATTTTTTCCCACGATACTATTAACAATGAAGCAGCGCACTTGTAACCCCCGATTCCGGGCCCGCTCCGAATTCGGGGGCCCAACGCGTTGTCAGTAGGAATGATATTAAAAGACAAGCATAAAGGAAAAAGTTGCAACAATAATGATAACTTCCTCAAAACTCTTATAGCAGCGCACTTCCAACCCCGAATTCGGGGCCCGTACGCGTTGTTAGCAGTAACGAGAAAAACAATGATAGAGAAAAAGAGCCAACAATAATGATCACTTCTCCAAAACAATCATAGCAGCGCACTTCCAACCCCCAATTCGGGGCCCGGGGGCCCGAATTCGGGGCCCGAATGCGTTGTGAATAGAAATAAGAAGAGAATCACAAAAAATAAATGATAACAACAATAATCACTCCTTCCGAATTTTTACTAACAATCATAGCAGCGCACTTCCAACCACCGATTCGGGGCCCGAATTCGGGGCCCGAATGCGTTGAGAATAGAAATAAAAGAAAATAATTACAGAGAAAAAGTGACAACAATAATGATCACCTCGCAAAAGCTGCTACTCACAATCACAGCAGCGCACTTCCAACTCCAAATTCGGGGCCAGAATGCGCTGTGAATAGAAATCAGGAAAAACATCACAAAGGAAAAGTGACAACGATAATGATCACTTCTTCCGAGCTGTATCCTGAACAGCACCTGGGACACCACCCTGGACAGCACTTTCCGCCAAAAAGTTCGCCGACACCTGGACAGCACCCTGGACATTGCCCACAGAAAGTTTGCCGACAGGCACCCTTGGTTTTGGAAGCAAGAACACCTATAGCTTCCAGCTATCTGAGGAAATACAAATAAAGAACAATAGATAAGGATCACAAATTAATAAGTGAAACTGGTGAAATGTGAGTGTCATTCCCAGAGTGTCTTTGCAAGAGGGTCCTCCGAGAGTATCTTGCAGGACTTCTAGTACAAGAGTTCTTGAACAAGCTTATCTGCGAAAAGTGTCTTGCAGCACTTCCTCTCCAATAAGTGTCTATCAAGAGTATGATTTAGAGTGACAAGTGATAAGCAACAGCATTTGAAGAGTGCAAGTCCAAAAAGCCTCGTCCCTCATGACCATCATGAAGAAGCGTCTTCTAAGCGTGTTCCTCCACTTAGTATCATATAGCAAGTTTTGTCTCTCAATCATATTTTGAAAGAGAAAGCCTGAAGAGTATTCGACATCATTCCTCTTAAGAGTAGTCAAGAGTGTCTTTTACAAGAGTGTCACGCAATACCTCAAAAAATGGTGCCCCACATATTCCAAGGGTGACAAGGTCTGTTCGAAGGTTGTTTCCAAGAGATTCAGCATCGGTTCAAAAGTCTTCAGGGTTTTGCTGTTTTGCTCCAGTAGTGGTCTGCGACTGCGTTTCGGAAACTGCTCC
The DNA here is from genome assembly GCA_009767595.1 of Symbiodinium kawagutii. Classification (NCBI taxonomy): domain Eukaryota; class Dinophyceae; order Suessiales; family Symbiodiniaceae; genus Symbiodinium; species Symbiodinium kawagutii. The sequence goes on along the minus strand of VSDK01019540.1, from coordinate 265,320 downwards.
ACTACTTGTGCGGATTTAACTTCTACTTTCTTTTTCTACTTTTTTCTTTCTGTTTTGCTCTTTGGCTAGAAGCTCTCCGGCCTTGCCAGGATTTTCGCTTCACCAAGAACTGCTTGCCGACCGGAATCGAGGCTTAGATATCTGGAGCAAGAGCAACAAACTGCCAAGGAAGCACAAGAGGAAACACAAGAGGAAGCACAAGCCTTGCCTGTCATCAATTGAGACTGCGAAGAGGTTGTCGGAGATGGTGCTGATCTGGAAAAGAATCGTGCTGGCTTTGCTCTTAGAACTGAAGAGCCAATTTGAAGATTCTTAGAACTCGGCAAAAGATCCGTTTTTTCTTTTTCGGTCCCGTCCTGGTCAGGTCAAAGCTACTTGCACCTGAAGAAGCATCCTGTCTGCATTTTGAAGCTTGAACATCGTGGGTTGGCCACAATTGTGAAGCAAGTCATGTGTGTCACTCGCGTTCCCTTCATGGCTGACATACTGTGAGCCACCTCATTGCAAAAGGAACACCTACTTGCGGGTACCCCTGCGGGGACTTCGACATGAAAAGCTCCGGCCTCAAAGCAGAGCTCTCAAAAGGAAAAAATCGATACACTTAGTCACCTAGTCTACATAAGGTCCTGTGTGTCGCAAACATTTTTGTGCAGATTGTTAGTGTTTCAAACATTTGATATTTCCTCCAAACAGTGCCAGCTGATGAGGATCCTACTGTCATTCCAAGAATCTCATTCCATGATTTGCTCTTATTCTTTTTTCCTTGCGACTTGCCTCCGACTTCCCATCTTTCTTCCTTCTCATTTTTGTCTAAAGGACATTCAGCTCCTGCATGATTTTCGCCCTCTCACTTGCGTCCCACTTGTCTGTCTCGTCCTACATGTGTATTCCATTGGTCTCCCTATCACTTCCCTCTCAACGACATCTATTTGCAGGATTTTTTTGCTGTGATTCGCTCTTATGCTTTTGTCCAGGTTTTTTGCATTGCCTTCTGCATGTCTTCCACGTGTCTCCCATTTGGATTCTACTTGTGTCCCAGCTGTGCCTCGGTTGTCCGACCATCTTCACTTAGTAGGTCCAAAGGCAGAACTGGAACCAGTGGCGCTTGTCTCCCTCGTTTTGTGACCTATTCCCCTCTTCGGATTTGTCTCTCATATCAATTAGTTCTCAAAGGATCCTTGTCTCCCAGTTGTCTTGTCTACCAATGTCTCCTACTCCGCTGCAAAACTTCTCACCCACTTGTTTCCTACTTTCCAGTCATCTAGTTTCCTCTTTTCTGCCAGTGCTTCCACTTGTCTCCCGTTTCTCTCCCATTTGACGATTTTACTTTTCCATGACTTGTTTGCTGCTTTTGGAAATTGGCTTCGTCTCAAATGGCTCCCTGCACCATTAAGACCCCGTTTTCCATTGCAGCCGTGTCTCCCATACTCTGCCACTGTTGCTTTCCTTCCTGATTTTCTTTGCTGCTTCCCACTTGTCTCAGCTTATCTCCAGTTTGTTGACTTTCTATCCTCTTGGACTTGTCATGCACTTTCTTTCTGCTTTGCTTCCTTTCTCAAATTTTCTTTACCCACACCTTCCTCTTAGAGCAAGTCTTCTTGCTTCCTTAGAGCTTACTCTAATTTGCTTCCTTTCTTTTGCCAAGCTTTGCTGTTAGAACGTCAGGGTCGATGGTGCTGCAAATGCCACCGCGCAGGCTCCGTCCAGGAGAGCCAATTCCTCGATACACGCTGTCTCTGGAGGCGTGGAAAAAAAATCGCGATTTTTCAGATTTGAAAAGTGCAGAAGTTTATCTAGTTCTATCTTAAAGTGAGTTTCTTGAAGTTGAGATCTTGCGGTTAAAGGCACAAGCTGCAGCAGAGAGATTCTAGTTCTTTTTGCAAACTGTATTTAGGCCAAACTAAGACGATTCAAACAGATTCAAAGTGTATATATATATATATATATATATTTATAGTGTCTTCAGATCTGTGCAAAGGGACAGCCCCAAGAAACAGACAGTGCAAGAGCAGGGTAATAAGGACTAGGATCTTCATTGATCTTAGGGCTTTGATGTAGAACTGCCTGGACTGCCGAATTGCCTGTGCAAGTCTGCTCTCTTCTGACTCTTTCCATTTTTTCACTACCCTTAGGCTCCCCCTCTCTTCCTTTTTCCATTCTAAATTGTATTCAATTCAAAGAAATCTAATGAGTGCTCCTGCCCAAGCACGTTCTCACCACACTCAGATTCATATCAGGTTCACAGAAACACAAAGGTACGTCTTGGATGACTATTTACCTGGCCAAAGGCATAGAAGAAATTGACTGGCTTTTTGACTTAGCCCAGTAGTCATCATGGACAAGCGATGACGACAATCATACAATTAAACATCAGGAACACAAGCAGGTACACAGTTGATTAGACTATGCTTTCTGGGACCCTTCCTCTTGAACGGGATCACAGATTTTCACACCTTTCAAACTGACAGATTGCAATAACTTGTGCAACCGGTTGTCGTCTAGGTCAGTGATTTCATTCCACAAGCCTCGAGCTACCAGCCGTGTTTGCCATTTGGGGCTCAGCACATTCTAGGCAACTATCGTAGATCATCTATTTGCATTTGTGAAGTTTACCTCAATTGATTGAGCTCTGATTTACCTTGGGGACAGAATTCAGGAAGAGGCCAAGGTAACGATCAAGCAGTGTAGAAAGAATGTTGCCATATAGGGCATTATAGGGCTTTGTTACTCCAGGCCTCGCCATTCGAGCGGTTTACCGTTTTCGGATATATGGCGCGGTGATGGGTATAGGGTTTGGTGATTGCAGTGTTGTTTTTTTTGCGGTTTGGTTGTTCTAGAGCTTGGTAATTTTGCGATTTAGTCTAATCGGGATTTGTAGGTCAGGTGGTTTGGGGCATGGCCATTTACCGTTTGGTTGGTGATCTTGAGGTTCGGTTTTGGCGTTCAGTGATTTTAGTGTTTGCTGATTTTGAAGAGTTGTTGGTTTCAGGGCTAAGACATTTCAGGTTTATTTGCGGTTTCAGGGTAAGGTTAGGATGTGTAGGTTTTGGGGCTGAGGATGTTACAGTTTGGTCATTTCAGGGTTTGGTTTCAGCGTTTGGTGATGTTAGGACCTGGTGTTTTGCATTATTTGATTCTTCTGAAGTTTGGTTATGTCGGATTTTGCAAAGATAGAAGCGCTCGTCTGGGTCTTTTTGCCGGATACAGTCTTAGCGTCCCTCTACTTGACCCTGACCTCTTTTGACTGCAGTCGGTTCTATGGGTATCAACTGGAGCTATGATCATTTCCCTCAGCCCCAAGTTGTGCTAAGTTTTCCCCATGTTGGCCCCAACTTCGCTAAAACCTAAGCAACCTCGGCCCAAGCTTGGGCCCAACTTGTGCCTTGTTCCAAGTTCAGCACAAATAGGAATCAAATTCCCCATTAATTACTTGCATTGGACGTCCACAAAAATCTTATCGGGTCATGGAAGAGATTTGGCGAGCGCAAACAAAAAGGAACTGCGCGACTTGAACCCCCACATTGGCCCAGCTGAAGATATTTTTCTCGCGTCCACCATCTCCCAGTTTTCTCCTGTGTCAAGTATCCTGTCAGGCAGGTGTCTGTCTCCGGCCGCGTTTTTTCAACGTCTTCAATCATGTCATGCCCAACATGGACAGACTTTCTTTCCACACCGTTTCTATAAGATGCGTCTTCTATCCGTTTCCATCTATATAGTGAGTCTGCTTCTACTTTATTTCCAGCTTCAAAATCATCATCTTCTTTCCTCTTCGCTTTTTCCACTTTGGGTTAAGACGTTTGCTTGGACAGTTGGAACAAGGAAGCCCCACTGAAACGTCCTTTTGCAAAAAGTTTTGAAAGATGCAAAAGTTATTGAATTGGTTTTGATTCGGTCGCCATGAGTTTTTCTGTTTGGCACCGGTCACGGTAGGGGCTTGGCTCTCTTTTCAGGTGCGACTGGCAGATAGCCATCGAAGACTGGGTGACTCTCCTTGGTTTGAATCTTAGGCCTTTCTTTGCTTTCTCAGTGATGCAAAGATTCAATTTCGGAAATTGAATGCTTTCTGTTCCTCATCCAACCAGGAGTTCCCCGATGAATCCCGATGATAATTTTTATGTACGAGAGCTCCGCCTAATTATGAAAGACAATTGAAGTGCACTTCTCAGCAGCACAGCAGCAGACTTGGTGCTTGCGGGTGTGGCAAGGGGTTGGAGGGCTATGGATTTGCAGACTGGCATACAGCAGCGTCAAAGTTCAGATAATGTAGTTCTCATTTCGCTTCCTCAAGCTAATATGGCTAGTTCCTTTAACTCGGATTTTCCTTTCCTATCTTTGAATTTGGATAAATCGACAATGTTGGCTGCTACACTTTTGAGGTCTCTCTTTCAAGCAAGTTTTCCAGATCCTCACTCCACAGATGAGCTGTGTGTTGCTCCAGCCTTAGAAGAAAAATTAGAAGAAGAATCAAACATATCAAACTCATTCAACTCATTCAACTAGTCATTCAACTCATTCAATGACTCATTCAGAGAATTCAATTCAGCCCTGTTCGTAGTTGAAATGCAATGGCATTTCTGTGTGTATGCCTGAGGTTGCAGAAGACAAGCCTCACAAACGCAAATGGAAGGTTCCAGCTTTCCTTTCAGAAAGAATTGAATCATTCGGCTTTTGATGCCCAAACGAAGGTGCTTACCAAAGAAAATGGCCTCGTAGTGACAGCGGAAGCAGATCCAAACTCCAAGGTGCGAGCAAGAACGTCGAAACTGATCTCTTTCGTAGTGCCTCAACTTGCACAACATTTCAAACATTCTGATGAGACTGACTTCACTTGCTCAACTTGCTGGTTCTCGCCATTGGAGGAATTGTGTCGGCTTCCAGCCAACGTAGTTGTGGTGGAGGTAAAGGGGCAGCAGCATGGGGCGAAGAGATGTGACACTCGATGTGAATGAAAATGCTGGCATTTTTTGTAGCAGTGAAATGGTCGACCGCATTCATCACATTGTCTTTCATACGCTGAGAAAGTCTTAGGATGGGTAACATGTCTTAGCTTCTTTTTCTGAACCTTTCATCTTATTCATCTTATTCATCTTATTCTTTTTCTATTCTATTCTTATTCTATTCTTTTTCTTGACAGGATGGCATCCCGCCAAAGAGGCTACCCACCGGAGAGCGACGGCTGCGGATACGATATAAGGCGCCGACTGCAGGACCTCGTCAGTGTTTCAATTGTCCCTTTGGGAGAAAAGAGAATTGATAGCATAGAGAGAACATAGAGAGAACATAGAGAGAATAGAAAATCGAAAAGAACAAAATAGAAAAGAAAAGAATAGAATAGAATACAGAAAAGAATTCGCATCCCCACAGAAGTGTGGTGAGCGTGAGGAGTTTTCCCCATAATTTGCATTCACGATTGGGCACTCCTTAGAGGTTTCATGGCCTCTTGGGCTTGGGGTGAGTTGTTTCCCTATTTCCTATCCCATTTGTGTCTTGTTTCCTGGCCCGGTACCATGGGACACATCCTGACCTTTTGTCTGCCACCTGTCTCATCTTTTCTCATCTTGTCTCATCTTGTCTCCAGTTTTTTTCTTCCAGTGTCTCCTGCTTGCTTCCTACCTTTTGGCTGCCTTGTGACACATACTCTGCGCGCTTGTCCCCCACTTGTGACACTTGTGTTACAATTCACTTCCACTTGTCTTCCACTTGTCTTCCAGCTGCTTTCCACTTGTCTCTTGGGCTTTGGGCGACTTGGGTGACTGCTTTAACATGCTTTTTGTTTTTCACTTGTCTCCCTCTTGTTCTTCATTTGTTTCTCACTTGTCTTCTGGGCTTTGGATGCCTTGAGTGGCATTCTTTGCCATTCCTCTGCATTGTGCTGCAAAAAGATCGTTCACGCATGTGAGAGACATCGCGCTCCTCGGATTCAAGTTGATTCTGCTCTGGGTCTATTCTGCCTGGATAAGTTGATGTGGGGGTCTTCACATCTGCAAAGGACAGGCTTGAAAGGTCAACCTAACACACCCCTATCTACCCTAACTATGCATGCTTCTAACCTTCGAAAACAACAGTGTCAGAGAGCAGTTAGCAAGATTCTGGTTCAATTTGCCAAAGGGCTCTTGGGTGTATGTATATTATATGTACAGAGGTATCTTTTTGATTCCACATCAGCAACTAGCTGGTGTGCTCCTGCATTCGATTGCGTCCTTACATCATGAAGAAAGACTCAAACAAGTTCGCTCTAGAATCTGATTCAGTATCTCGACAAAGTCAACGAAATCCCATCAAGAATCAAAAAAATAAATGAATGAAAACCATTTCAAAGAGGAGCTTCAGGAGTAGCGTTTCACCCAAAAATGGAGGGCAGAGTAGTACCAGCCACAAGAATCACAGCAGTCCAAGTATATTCTTTCGCCTTCTTATGTGCGAGAAGTTGGCAGAATTGGGATGTAGGGTTTTGGATAGCTGGGGAAAGCCGCTGCAAGTTTTTCCGCTGTATTTCATGCCTAGTGAAGTAGTCTTGTTTATAAATGCATTTTCTGCATCCTGTTGCACATTAGTATCCCACTTGTCCTGGACTTGTGTTCCTCTTGTCTCCGAGGGGTTTTGTTGCATTATCTTTCGCGTCCTGTCTCCCTCTTCTCTCCCTGGTAGGATGCTGATTTGCATCCACGACTGACATTCCAAGGATTCCAAGCTGAATGGAGCATACTCCCTAGTTGTTTCTTATTTGCCTTTCATATGCTTTCCGCTTGTCCTCTGGTCAAAGAGTCTGGTTTCAGCATAATTTGCTTGCATATCTTGCACTTTTCATTCCAAAGATTCTTTATCCGGTTTCCTGTCTCTCACATTTGTTTCCTTTTCTTTCTCACTACGTGTTGATCATCGGCTCCAGTCTGCAGGCTTCCTAAGCCTCAAGTCTTCCAGCCTCCCTTTCTTGTTTGAAAATCCCTTCACATCCAGCTCCTTCCTCCGGACTTTTCTTCAAAGTTCATTGTTTTGTGTTTTCTCCCTATCCCTTTGCATCGTTCAGAATGCCTCGCTAGGGCCCGGACATTTTTGCATCCCGTCCAATGTTAACGATTTCACACTTTGTTTTGCTCTGGGCCATTTGCACACTTTGTGTGCTGTTTGAGATCGATGCTGGTTTGCTTTTTTGTCGTGTATCACTACACAAGCGTGCTAAGCGAGCAAGCAGATGGTTGGATCGAAAAGATTTGGTAATTGGACGTGATGCTTTCCGATTTAGAGAATAGACTAATTATTACTTATTAACGGACCTCGGCTGTGCTCACTTTGCTCCTGGCACTTTCTGAATTTTGAAGAACCAATCAAGAGGAGCCTCAACACTTCGAAAGATGCTCTTGCAAACTAAAAAAATCTCTCTGACAAATAGACTTTTTCTCCTAGTACGAATTCAGAAAGCTGCACTGGTGCCTCCGGACAGCAGGCAGTCAGTAGGGTCCCCCTTGCAATCCGAGCGATGCACCACTGCCTTCGCCCGGGAATCCCTCCCATCAAGACCTGAATAGCTTAGAATGGAGACAACACCTCCTCTTTTCGATACTTAGCAAGTGCTGTCTTGCTGTGTCTTGCTGCGTTGAAAAATGCTGTGCTAAAGCGTCCGTTAGGCACTTGCTTTGGCCACTTGCTTTCACAGCTGTGTGGCAGTTGCCAGGCTGATGCAGCAAAACAAGCAGAAGGTGACCTGACGGATGCAATGGAGCCTGAGGAGTCGGCTTTGCACAGCTAGCTCTAAAGACCCTAGAGGCCCTAGAGGCCCCAGGTGTTGGTGCCACGGTGCCACTCACACAAAGAAGTCTTGAGGAGTATGTCGTTGAAGTCGAAGCAGGCTCAAACATCAACTTGAAAGCTGTTGCTGCGCATGGCATGTCTTCACATATTTTCGCTGATTGTCCTGTAGGTTATTTTGGAAGCGACTTTGGAACTGCGGCTACGTCTATCCGGGTTTGCTCAAAGGGAGTGCGCATTGTTGCAGATGGCAAAGCGCAAGAGCCAGACCCAGAACCAGAGCAACAAGAGAATAAGAAGAGAATCAGACCTTCAAACTGTGAAAATGCCCAGGTACTCAAGACATTGAACTTTCGACCTGGGATAGAAGGCGGTGCTGCTGGAATTGATGGAGAACAGGGAGCAAGCATGGGCTGCGACCTCAGATAAAATGCCTATCACACAGGATTTTGTGGAGCCAACCGTTAGGATGGACACCTCGAGATCGTACTATGCATATTGTCCGGATCACTATCCGCAAGACTGGTTCAGTGCTTAGTGGGGGGCAGACACGGGCAGCTTCAGTGCCTTTCGTTTTAGCTTTTTTGCGGCTGTACCTGCCAAAACGACAACAGGAATAGAAATGCTCCTGATTCTCACAACGTGTAAAGACATGATGGATTTTGTTATGTATAGTATATATGTATATATATATATGTATATGTGTATGTATCTCTCTCTCTATATATATATATATATATGTACAGATAACTGGCTGGATAGAGAGATAGAGATAGAGAAAGGGATAGAGAAAGAGACAGAGACAGAGATGGAGATGGAGATAGAGATGGATGGATGGATGGATGGATGGATGGATGGATGGATGGATGGATGGATGGATGGATAGATAGATAGATAGATAGAAAATGATAGAAAGATAGTGAACCAGGACTGCATGATGTTAAACACATTTGGTCATGAGCACATTTCGGCAGGCTTGTTGTGCAGGGGCTGTCGGATAGTGAATCAGCTGCATGAGCAAAGCAGCACAACAGAGCATTAAAGAAAAAACATCCAGAAAAATGTCGCTCAAATGGTGAAAGAGGAGTGAGAAACAAAAAGGACAACAAAGGAGAGAAAAGGAGAAGAGAAGCATGATATTTTTTTGTGAGGACTGCGGAAGGATCGATATTTTCAAATGCATACTCATGGAATTCCAACAAGCAGTCATCGCACAATGCGGCCGCAAACCTTGTATCTCGAGCTGCATATGCTTCAGCTTTGGCAGCCCTTGCAAAACCATTTGTCAGGATGTTGCTCAGTAGCAACACTTTCCAGGCTGGCACACCTTTGAGATCATCGATGGCAGTGATTCCGAGAAGACATGGTCGAAGGACTTTAAGGCACATCGAGAGCAGAAATATGAACGTGTAAAGCTTTGTAAAGGTGAACGTAGAATTGGAAAGGAGCGGAACCTTGTAGGAATATGAATCACATGAGTCTTTTTGAGCAAATGTTGTTTTTCTCTACAGCTGACAGAATTGAATTGATGCGGAAAGCAGGGCCGGTCTGAGCTTGTAGCACAGTATTGTATCCAAAAATGAGAGGTGCGTCATCCAGAAAAGGATATTAGATCCTGACAATTTTCACGCACACAGTGCGGCAAAGCTGAACACTTTGGGTTGTCAGATTTGGACTGTTGGACTTTGAGATTTGTTTGACCGGTACATTGCTGGAGCCAACAAGGAATAGCTCTGCTTCCAAAGCCACGCAGTGTCAGGTCTTGGGATGGTTTGATGACTACAAAGGCCTGGACACCACACAGCACGAAGTGCTTTCGCCTTCTTTCTGGCGATCCAATACTTGAACTTTCACAGTGGAAGTCATCGCCAGGAATTTCCGGAATTTCAATCACCGATCCTGACAACGAAGAACTGGAATTGGGGAAGGTTGGCACAGCAGCGCAACATGCATCACACAAAAACACACATGCACACACACACACTGCCGACACGAAACACTCTTCTCCATTTCAACGACAATGTAGACAGTGTCTATTCTCATGCTTGGGTGAAATGAATGTCCCAAGTTGGCTCCAGTGGTGCCTCATCATTTCACAGCTTCTTCAGGAGCGCGAGTATCACAACAGTGGAACACACAAGCTTCGCTTGCGGAGGATGGGGGAGGCTGGATGCAACAAGAAGCTTTTTACAGATTCAAAGTGAAGCTTCGAGCTTCTGCAGCTTCTGCAGCTTCTGCAGCTTCTGCAGCTTCGACCTTTGAGCTGCCTTTCATGAAATGTTTCGATGCCGATGTTGGTCAAGTTGCAGAACTCTTGAAGCATTTATGATCTGAGTCGTGAACTCCTGCGTTCTCATTTTGGGCCTGATAAAGGCAGGTTTAGGTCTGTGTTCGTGACATGATCTGACCTTGGACATTGATCTTTTGATTAAAAAGATGTTAGATTTACAATGGTTTCTCTTGGGCTTTTGTGTATATTTTGGCACGCTCACGGCAACTGGGAATCTGCGTGCTCAAGTTCAGCCATCTGGGTAAGTGACAGCAAGTAAGGTAAAATGACACCCCACCCCACCATCCCTCTTCGACTCCATGTTGTTCAAGCACTGGTTTGTTGCTGTGTTAGTCATCTTGTCATGTTTATTGTTTCACCCTATGGAGTGATGTCCAGGTGGCCTGAATCAGAGATGATGTTTCGGCTCATGACGGATTGCACAAACAAAAGACATCGAGACTTCCAGGCAACAGCAGATGTGGATGACAAGTTTGACCCGCGCGGTTGGGTCAGAAGCACAGTGCCGTCTTCGCAGTGCTTGTGGAACTTCTCTTGAGATAACTTTAGAGAAGCTTTAGGCTAAGCTTGAAGCTTGCCTCTAAAGAAGCACACATTTTTCAATTGCATCGATTGTATCGAGGGCTCCGTTGGCTGTGAAGGATTGCACACTTCTTCCGACGGCTTGTCACATCTTGTCACATCTTGTCACTCTCAGGTGACAATCCGCAAGACTGACCTGGAACTGGTTGAGGACTGTCTTCGTGGCAAGTTGTTGCTCTGGTGTTCCGTTCGGTTGCTGTGCTCATGGACCAGGTTCCATGGATGTAGTTGCATGTTGCAACATGGTCAGAGTTAAGGTGTTTTGGACGCAAGCTACCAGTGCTGTATCTTCCTACATTCGACTTTCTCTAACAGTGTTCAACACAGCCTGCTGGAAAGCCATCGCGTTTATCTTGCTAGCTCAAGCAAGTCAGCTTCGATGTGAATCCAAGGAGGCAAATGGCCAGAAAGCAGCAAAAGGGCCCCAGTTTGGCACTTGAACAAATTACGCAATGCAGAGACACAGGGGGCAGTTTACATTTCTCCCATTTTTCTGATATCATTTAGTCCTGATATGTAATCGATACCGTTGGTTGAAATCCTGCCGTCTTTTTGAGTATCTTTGGACTACTGCTCAGGTGCTTTCTGCGAGCAGGTCTAGCTGAGAAGTCTGTCACGAGCAACAGGCACTCCATGACTCACAGGAACTTTGTTCTGTCAAAAATTTGACAAATTGAGTCAGTCTCTCATCAATTTTTGGGTTTCGACTTTGAGTTTTGGGGCAGACTGCAGGGCTGCTCCCAGATTCTTTTACGACTTTGCAAAGGTATCTTCGCTCAGACCGATGGCACACTGTGACCATCACGTCAGATTGCCAGGACCGAACTGTGCGATATCCCAGAAAAGGATTTCCCACAGTTTCTCACTGTGTCTTGGAAATGTGAGCTGTGAGCAGTGCGACAGATCTGTGATCGATGCTTGGTGACCTCAAACTGACATCGCTTCTGAAGGTTCTTGTTTTCCTAGATGGCATGCAAGCCACCGAGAAAGAAATCAACATTGGCGCAAATCTTAAAAACTGATGGGCTTGTCAGCTTCAACGATTGTGCAGTATTTGTTACACGATAACTCACACGAGGACTTTCATGTGAAGACCGAGCAAGGAACATCTTCTGGAGGACTCGGCACCGATGAAGCAGGAAGAAGGATGCAAGGCGTCTCGGCGGTGCAGCATTGCACTTCTTCCTTGAGCATCTTCTTTGAGAATCTAAAGAAGCATCTTCCTCTTTGAGAATCGAAAAGAGAGGATCACTTCAAGTGATTAGAGGAAGCAGGGCATCACTTGCAGTGCACTTGTGAATCTCAATGTGAATCTAAACTGCTCAAGCTTTACCCTTGCTGTGACAGCTCCAAGCGTGTGTCCTAGCTTGTGTCGTTGCCATGTCGTCCTACAGCACGGAGACTTTCAGGACTCAGAGATGTCGTGGATAACTCTTGGACATGGCTCACCCGGTAGCTGTTCCACCAGCTATGTCTCTAGCCATGTCGCTATGTCTAGCTCTTGGGATGTTCACATATTTTCACATATTTCTTGGTTGTTTGGTCACGGAAGTTATGATGCCCCACATGTCCAGCGTGGCCTGTTTGGTATCGTGTGCCAGGAAGGCTGATCAAGGTGCTCATGAGGATGCGGAATCGATCAGCTCTGGATCTTCGATTGCTTTGATTGTCACAACCTGAGTTGGCAATGGAAGATCAATCGATTCAATCGATCTTCTACTGTGTCCGTCTACCCATACCTCTTCTAGCCGCGTGCAATCAAGGTGCCGACGTTACTGAAGAACATGCTCTTTGGATTCTGCTGGGCAACTTTTTGCCGGGGCATTGAACGGGAAAGTATTTAGTGAGTATAGTGTTCACAAATGTTCGTAATGATTACATTGCATGAAATTCTATAATGTAGCAGTCAAGTGGTTTTAGCACATTTGCAAGAAGGTTTTGACATCTTGGTAGCTCAAGATGAGTCTCCTTCCCTGAAGTCAGATGATTTGAAAAGAGAACTTCCAGAGTGACTGATAACAGTACCAAGTCAAGAGCCATCACTCATGAGTGCCGCTATCACTGGATGGAACCGCATTCATAGACAGTTGGAGAGAGAGGGGCAATAGAGAATAGGAGAGAGAGAGAGAGAGAGAGACCGAGAGAAAGATACAGAGTATTTCGTTCACTTTTCATGTGCCGGGTCCAATTCCATGGTCCATTCTGGCATAAGGATTGGCGCAGGGATCTTCAGTCTGCCAGTAGGACTACGACACGCGAGTCCTATTCCTGGCCTGATCATTCTCGGCATCATCGGCATTCTGAGTGCTAGCTCCTATTGGATGATAGGCTACTGCTGTATTTCGTGCAGTGTGAAATCCTTTCGCGACCTCTGGAACATGGTCCTGGGTCCAAAGTCAGCGTGGATTATCGATGTCACCATTTTCCTAAATGGTTGGATTACTTTGATTTGTTACATCATTCTCATTGGAGATTTTACAACGAAATCTTTCGAGGGATTATTGGGTGCTGACCACGTCCTGGCGCAGAACCGCGCATTGAATCAGACAGTCATTACCGCATTGGTTCTACTGCCCTTGTCTTTGGCAAAAGATCTTCAGCGCTTAGCATACACTTCAATTCTTGGTCTTGCTGTCTTGGTGTATGTCTTATTCGTTGTCATTCATGACTCCATTTTGAACAGCCCTCCAGAAATTAGCCAAGACGTGCCCTTGTGCCAGTGGAATTTTGGCATTTTTGAAGCGATTGCCCTCTACTGTCATGCTTTTGTTGCACACTACAACGCGCCCAAAGTTTTTTCAGAGCTGGCAAATCCAACACTTTCGCGCTGGACAATGCTTGTTGGAATTGCCTACTCAGTGGCATTTGTGGTCTATGCTGAGTTTGCATGGGCTGGTTTCCGACGCTTTGAATGGGCAGTGGAGGGGAACGTCCTCAAGAATTATGGTCCCCAGCTCAATATCCTCATTGCATGGCTGGGCATGGGCTTTTCAATTGCGTTTACATATCCGCTGGTCTTCAACTCAGCTCGCGAGGCAGCGATAAACTTGACTCTGATGGCAAGGCGACAGATGTCATCTATTCCGCTTTTGCATCAGGTGATGAGCTCACCCAGATTTCAACACCTCCAACGTGGTCACTCTGGAAGTTCATGGCAGCGCCGATCGGCGCAGTTAATCGGGCTTCTAGGCCCAAGTCCAGATTCACCAAACCACAAGCTGTCTAGAAAGCCGGGCACCAAGACGACAGTTCTGCTAGTCTTCTGCACCTATGTGGTGGGAGTGAGATGCACAGACGTTGGCGTGGTCAATGCTTTGGCTGGATCGATAATGGGTTGTCCTTTGTCAAAATGCCTTGGTAACATTTTTCTTGAGATTCTTGAGATTTCTTTTAAATCCAGCCATAGGAGATGGTAGAGCATGCACCCTTTCAATCGCCGTCAATTCAGCCAGGCATGGTATGCCTCGTCCTGCCTGGGCTTCTTTTCTTCAAGACGGCTCGCATGCAACGAAGGTCGAGAGAAGTTCAGAAGAGCCGAGGCTTGAATGAAGTGCTCTTGCCCAAAGGACTGGGCTCTTGGGTCCCAATGTGCGGCCAGTTGCAGAGTTGTGTGTTTCAGCCACGGCACCATAGGACTGGGAGGCATTCGCTAGTGCCTAAGGGTTCTTTTGATGTTCTCCCGATGTGCGAGTCTAAGGTCTTGGAGGAGGTTCTCGTGGACTCGTCTCGCGATCCCCACTCTCGTTCTTCCCAGTCCCTTTTCCGGGGTCCCATGGCCTGTGTTTTCTCGATTGCGTAGCTAAGTAGCGAAGGGTCACCATTTATACACGGCGGGGTAGTCGTGATCTCGTCATGCGCCGCGGGTCGTTGTGTAATTGAGTGAAATCGTGGAAGTCAATAGATTCTGACCCTGTTGCATTTTTCATGGCAGGCCCAGCACCTTGTGCATGTCAGCGTCTTGCTACAGGATGAAACGCATTGGCAGCGCTGCGTCAGATGTGGTGCCAGAACCATGGCAGGCGTGACACTTTCGCGCATCGCAGATTTCGTGGCAGGTGCAATGTTCTGAGCGCTTTTGCAGGGATGCACGTTCGCAGCTCCTCTACGCTTTTTTTTTTTTCATAGTCTGCGCACGGCTGCAAAAAACGATGTCTTCCTTTGCTTCAAGTGACAACGACATGCCTTCAAAAAGTTGCTTAAACAGTCCGCGCCAAGGGTTTTAAGGCACGTTTGTTTTTCCGACTTGGCGAAGAGCGTTTCATAAAGGAATTGTCTTGGCACATGTAGAATTTTTGGAAGCCTCTCTGTGTAAAAATTGTTTTCTGGGCAAGCAGTTTCTGTGTGTAAATCCTTTCTGTATGTAAAGGCTTTCTTTGTCAATCCTCAGGTCAGAGTGGTCTGACTGGAAGTGTTTCTTGTCTTTCTTTATAATTCGGGCTCCACTGGGGATCTAGTCTTATTGTATTTGATCTACCAGCCTTGCAGGTGTTTGTCTGCTGTCTCTGACATTTTCCCACAGACCACTCATGTGCTTACCACTGCAATTTTGCAGATCTAAAACGATGTCCACAAGTGCTTTTTGGATTTGTACGTGTGTGCCTGTACATCCCTCGAAGGAATAAATTCCTGACTTATTCACAGGAATGGAAAGACTCTAGTGGGGCAAATGTAGCCCCATCATGAAATCAAGATTTAAATCCCTTGTGTAGGCCCGTTCAACTGAGAAGAAAACATGAAGATACGCTTCAATTTCTTTACCGGTGCATTAGAGATATGGTCTTCATTGCTTCACTGGTGGCATCAAAACAAATGATACATGCCCGCAATGCTTTTTCTTTTGGAAAAGAGATGAAGCATCTCCATTCTATCTGTAGGTGCGACCTCATGCCAAGACAGTACTGAGATTTGCTGAAGGTCCTGGGAAGGAATTAACTCCCGACTGAATTTCCAGGAATGAAAACACCCCGCTTGTGGCACAAATGCAGCACGATCATGGGCATGAATTACTGCGAATCCAAATTCATACAATTTTGCTTCTGGATCAACACATGGGACAGGGACATCCATACTCTTCTCAGTTTCAACCAAGCAGCGCAGTCTTCTGTGCGCTCTGTTTCTGTTTGACTTGGCAGGTGTAAGGGTTTCTCTGCTTACTGTTTCATGTTCTGGACAAACCACCGAAGCTCTATATAGCTGTCGCATGCTCTTATACTTTATGCAGAGCCAGAGTGCACTTCGCTTTGCTTGGCTTGGTGTTGAATCGTAGTTCAGCACCAGCAGGACTTTCCATATTGACCTCGTCCCCAATGAAATTGCTGGTGGCGCAGTTTGCAGGGCTTCTCATATTTCTGTCTGGCCTGGTCTTCACTGTTGTTGGAACAGCGCCTTGACACCCGTGGTAAGCCAGTCGATAGACAACATGACAGCTTGAGCATATGATATAGGCAACACTTTTGTTTTCAGAAATAGCTACAGATGAACATTGCAACCGGGGTTGGGCCCGCAAACAAAGTGAAAGTGAAAGCTACAGATGAACAGTGATCAAAGTTTTTGCTAGTACATACAGTTTGCATCTTACCGAGGACATAATTGAATTGATACTGTATTTGTTGTGATTTCTTTGATAATATTTCTTGTGAAAAGGAATAGAAGGGTATTTGGGGAATCCCCATTCACAAACCAGCCTTGAAAGGATGCCAGAACTGTTTTGACTAAACATAGGATAAGACGCAAACTTCAATGACGAGCATTTTTTGTTCAGAGCTTTCTTCATTTGCATTTCTAATCACTTGTTTTCGTGTCCCCACTTCAAATCATTGAGCGTTTGAGAATTCTGACGCGCCGACATTTCCATTTATTTCTAACATGTAAGTAATACCTTTTTTGTGCCAGTTTTTTGTTGTCAATTCTTAGTTCCAAAGGGACCAAACGTGGCAAATGTTCACAGTCAGGAAATTCTAATTAGAATATATATATATATATATACAAATTAGAATATATACATATATATATATATATACCCAATAGCCGGAAGATTCTAGAATGAGATGTCGTGTTCTTACTTGAAGATGTAGGGCAATGTTGTTCGCTGTTCACAGATCGTGCCGAAGGAATGAAGATACGCGAGAGAAGACAACACAAAATATGTCAAAGAAAGTTCCAGATATATGTCAGAGAATTTACAGACAACACGTCAAGATATATGTCATAGAAAAGGTCCGGAGACATGACAGAATATAATAGAATATTGTCACAGAAAACATCAGAATAGCGGTCAAAACATATGTCATAGGTCATGCGAAGCAAGCCGGTTTCTTTGTTTTTCTCTCCGTCCCTCTCGCCGTCAATATCACTTTTTTTGCTTTGGTTTAGTTGTCTCTGTCTCGCCTCCTTCTCGCTCTGTCTCTGTGTCTCTGTCTCTTTGTCAGGATTTGGTGGGCCATGGTGGGTCAATACGCCTGCCATGATCATTACTGAGTAATTGTTTCTCTTCCTCTGTCCCTCACTCTCTCTCTCTCTCTGCCTGTCTCCGTCTCCATCTCCGTCTCTGTCTCCGCCTCCGTCTCCGTCGCCGTCTCCGTCTCCGTCTCTATCTCTATCTCTATCTCTATCTCTGTCTCCGTCTCCGCCTCCGTCTCCGTCTCCGTCTCCGTCTCTGTCTTTATCTCTGTCTCCGTCTCCGCCTCCGTCTCCGTCTCCGCCTCCGTCTCTGTCGCCGTCTCCCTCTTTATCTCCGTCTCCGTCTCTGTCTTTATCTCCGTCTCTGTCTCCGTCTCTGTATTTATATATATTCTGTGATTGTCTCCTCTCCTCTCTTCTCTTTCCTCTCCACTCTCCTCTCATTTGCCCAGTTCTGCTCCGTCATGCCCTGCTCGGGGATGGACACTCCCATGTGTTTTGCAGTGAAGTTATGCGAGCACAGACCTCAGCGAAGAACAACGTGTTTCTTGGGCACGTGCCGGGACTGGTGGCACCAGGGCACCTGATCTGGATACCACCGCAGCACCTGCACAGGGCACACCATGGGCAGCACGTAGTCATCGAGACCACTCGCGCTCAGAAGCAACGGCCCCCTCCCCTGCGGTTTTAACTGAAGCTGACCAGACAAAGAGTCTCCTCAAGCATGGGAATTTGTGGAGCTGAGGCGGTCATTCTGCTGCATCACCAGAACTGATCATGAGCCTTCAAAGAGAAGGCTATAGTAGATTCAAGCATGTCGCTTCTGAGAATTTCTGAGTAAATCTGAGTCTCTCCGTTTCATTCTGTCTCTGGCGTGCTTTTTGGGTTCTCTCTCGTGGTGCTGGATGAAAAGAACATGTTTAAGAACTTACAAAAATGGATGAGAATCCAGAAGGTACAGCTTCAGAAGTTTCAACATCTCACATAGCGAATGCAAAAAGCAGTTGCAGATCAGTTTTTGTGCGGCTTGAAGCCAAGCCGAGTAGACCTTGCAGCTGCTTCAATCAACTCGCTTGCAGCGTTTTGCAACGACAGACACATATGCGACTGAACCACACACACAAATGTATACACATGTAATGTCACATGTAATATATGTAATGTCACATGTATGCATGTCTGC
The DNA here is from genome assembly GCA_009767595.1 of Symbiodinium kawagutii. NCBI lineage: Eukaryota > Dinophyceae > Suessiales > Symbiodiniaceae > Symbiodinium > Symbiodinium kawagutii. Next base: position 247,120 of record VSDK01019540.1, on the reverse strand, counting down.
TGCACTCCTTGCCTATGAAGTCTACAGCACAGCATATGTCTACTGTGTATCGCAATTTTCTCGTTGAAGGTCCAGTGAGTCCTCTGGAGATGTTGACGACGACCGCGGGACTTTTGACGGTTTCACCCTATGCGGTGCCACAGGTCGCTCTAATTTTGGGGATGAGACAGCTCCAGGGTCAGGATTTCGTTGTATATACTGTATACCTGACATTTACATGACATTTACATGACATATTTCATTTCTGTCAGGCGGGTTTCCTCCTTTTTGCGAGCAGCAGCGCACGTGGAATGCCAGGAGGCATCATGCTGCCAGAGTCTCAGCTGTGTTGGCAGGAGCACAATGTACAAGACAGATCAAAACAGTATATTTGTTGCCAGTCCCATAGCATGTTCACTTTGTTCCTCTGACTTGGGCCAAGCTTTGCTTAAATCGTGGCGGGTTCCCAGAAGCACCAGGACCACCATATCGTCATCTCAAATTAAATGGACTTGTCCCAACACAGTTGTCATAGGACCTGCATTTGCAGCTCTGTTTGCCATGCTAAGACTTTCTGACAAGGGAAAGTGTCGAGCGTTTCCACTGGCTGCAACAGTGACGAATTGACGCTATCTCTTTTCCTGTTGCACCTTGGGGTACCTTTGCAACCCTGATATCACAGTGCAGCGATATTACTCGGGATTGCAGTGCTTGCAGGTTTAGCGGTTCTTTCAGGAAGGTTAGAGATGGTTACAGCGTGTGGTTTCTCTGAGGCGGCGCATCACCTTCTACAACACTATGCTTGGAAGCCAGCAGGTCGAGGTGAGGGCGCATTCGAAACAACAGATAGCCCGTCAGCTGTTGCTTTCTCCACGGGAGACTCCACCTAACTCTCCCTAGCTGCCCTAGCTCTCAGCTTGCAGGGTTGTGTAGGGGCTTTGCTGTGTAGCGCTGTGCTAGAGCTTTGCTGTGAGAGAAAGCAAGGACAAGTTGTCAGCAGTGCCGTGGGAAAAGGGAATGAATTGGTTTGTAAGCACAAGTTGTGCAAAAACATGGAAAAACATTGCAGTGCAAAAGCTTTGTTGTGTAAAAAATCTGCTATCAAAAGGTAGTGTTGTGTAGATTTTTTGATAAGTCAAGCAGTTGCTGTGCAAAGGCAAGTTGTTCGCAAAATACTTTTGCTGTGCAAAAGATTGGTTTTCGGACAGAAGTTGTGTGGGGGACTTTGTGTGAAAAAGTAGAGTCATTTAAAGCGCGGTTAGACAAGGAGATGGTTTCCAAAAGCTGTGCTGTGTGGAATAGCAAAAGGAGAGGAAGAGAAGAGCAAGCAAATGAGAAGAGAGGAAAATGAGAACGAGGATGAACGCACAAAAGGAAAATAGGAAGTGGAGAGGCAACGGACATGCAGAGTAGAGGAACAGGAGAGGAGTTCAAAATGACTAGAGGGGAATAGGCAAAGAATAATGAAAGAATAATGAAAGAAAAATGGAATACACATGAAAGAAGAACGAAAAAAAACAATGAAAGAACAAAACATCTCCATGGGATGTGAACAGTGGTCTGGCAGATTTGGACGCATGCAGACATGATCCTCCGCTTCTCCAAGATGACACCGATCTGCTGCGTCCTATGCAAATACTTCGATCTCGACACGGTGCGCATGCATCTGTGTTATGTATGACTAGAATGTGTTGTAACGTAAGGTAATGAATCTCTATGTTGTCTCATGTTAGTACACATGTATGAACGCATGCTTGATTGTATGTTATGTCATTTTGTATGTTGGCATGGCATGTTATGTTCTGATATTCTTGTGTCATGTGTGTATGTCATGGTATGTCATGTCTTAAGTTATGCTATATATGTTATGTTGTGCTATCTAATATATCGCAATGTAATGTCATGCATGCTGGGTCACGTATGTGTAAATTCTACATGCTCAATCTATGCATGCATGTATGGATGCAATGTGATGTGTTGTCATGTGATGCAATGTGATGTAAATTGATGTAAGGCCATATAGCGTGATGTAATTTGACGTAATTATAAAGATGCAATGTCATCTAATTCAATGTACTGTATACAATGTCACATGATGCACTGGAATATGATGCAATGTGATGTAATGTAGTGGATTGCAATGTGCCATAGTGTCAGTTACATATGTAATTTATGTATGTATCTATATATTTCTGCAAATATGTAACTCAATACACGTATGTGTACATTTCTATATATACCTGCATTTATATGTGTATTGATGTCTATGTATGTGCACCTAAGTATAGCTTTGTATATATTATGTATATGTGTACATGTATTTATATACGTATATGTATGCATGTGTGTATTTGTATAATTTTGTGTATGTATGTATATGTATGTATATGTATAATTTTGTATATGTATGTGTATATGAATGTATATGCACGTGTATGTATGTACGTACGTATGTATGTATGTATGTATGTATGTATGTATGTATAGGTACGTATATGTATGTATATGTATGTATATGTATGTATATGCACGTATATGCATGTATATGTAT
>VSDK01019540.1:211253-228425 GCA_009767595.1 Symbiodinium kawagutii | reverse complement strand
AGTTGCAACTTCCAAAAGTGCTCCGAAGGTGACATGTTTTTACGTTTTTGACTTCCAAATGTGCTTCGCGCCTAGGTTTTTTCACGATTTTGCGAGTTGCAACTTCCAAAAGTGCTCCGAAGGTGACATGTTTTTACGTTTTTGACTTCCAAATGTGCTTCGCGCCCAGGTTTTTTCACGATTTTGCGAGTTGCAACTTCCAAAAGTGCTCCGACACTGTAGTGTTTTTACGATTTTGACTTCCAAATGTGCTTCGCGCCTAGGTTTTTTAACGATTTTGGCACACACCTTCCGCCAGAGTGGTCCGCACCCGCCGCTTTAGCGAGGTACCCTTCTGGACCCTCCTGAGGCACAAAACCTTGCAAAACACAGCATTTCGCGACTTTCCTAACATTTTGGCGCGCTCGCTTTCTCATCTTTCACACATCTCTTCTTTGACACATCTGCTCACATCTCTTCTTTCACTCATCTCTTCTTTCACACATCTGCTCAGGTGATCTACCCTAGCTGAGTTGTCCATATTGTCGGAAGTTAGACTTCTAAACTTCCTTCGACTATCTCTAGCTTGTGGCCCGGAATCAAAATTTACACAATCCTCTGTCATGTGGGATACACTCTTTTTTTGCTCGAGCAAAGCCGCGCCTCACTTTAGAGAGAAGCCACCCGAAGACCACAGCAGAATGATAGACATATTCTTAGGGCGGGACGAGGGCGGGACGAGGGCGGGTTGAGGGCGGGACGACTGCGGGACGACTGGAGCTCTTAAGATAGAACTAGGTGTGATTCTGTCGGAGTAGCTGTTGAGTCTATTTCAGGCGATGAATTAGCTCCCGTAACTCCTACGACAGCGTTGTATTTGCTGAACTGTACTGTGAGTTGCATGGGAGACGAGGGGCAGAGTTTTTTCCGAAAAGGTGCTGAAGGGTTCAGGGACGTTCGGCAAGGTTCTTGGGTGGGGTGAGTGGTCCCAAAGTCCCTGGGCATAGGTAATCATACAATCTGTAGAGTTTGCAACAGCCCCTGCCACTGTGCTGAATTGCTGTTGGCACAAAAACAGGCAAAGATGCCAAACATGTTCCGGTGAAAAGCCAAACAGCAGGATTTGGTTCAGTTCTTGTTGCGTGAAGAGGACTGTACTTTGCGGTCAATAGATTCTTTGAGTATTGGAGAGGGCCAGTTGGAGCTTCTACCTCAAGTTCTCACACTTGAAATCAGGAAGTCATCAAAACATAATGTGGTGCTGCATCTTGGTGTATATGGTACATGTTGGTATACCCCGACTGGGGGTGGCCAAGGGTTTCGGCAAATCCACAGGAGTGCCACTATTCCCATGAAGCTGTGCCAAGCTTTATTGGATTTCCTTCAGCTGCAGATCCCAAAAAGTAGAACTCAAGATCAGTATGGGAACTGATTATCATGAGGTTTTTGGTCAGGAGCTGAAAGCTGGCGGAACACGCAGCTCAGATTCACACCTGAAGGATCAAAACAATTCACCTGGCGTGTCTCAAGTAAGCAACGATATCCACAACGCAGAGCCTCTCACGACGTACAGCAGTTGGCTGTCGTAAAGAAGTCTACAGGCCTAAACGTTCAGCGTAGCATAGCGTAACTATAGTGGCCGAAGGAAGCAATTTCAAATTCACATGGCGAGGCAACCCTTCTGTCTGGAATGCAATGTGTGAAATTGCGTCATAACAATCCTGGATAAAATCACTGAGTCGCAACTGCGTTTGCCAAACAGCGGTATCAAGAGTCAAAGCAAAGCAAACTCATGAGATCCAGTGTCCAGTTATAGAAACGGCAGAATTTTGAGGCCCGCACAGCAATTTGCGCATACTTTTGCCACTTGGATACATTCAGGTTTTTGATTGTCAACTGCACACCTACAATCTACTACAATCTTGGTGCTGGAGCAGGTGAAGTATTGAGCCACTATGAGATCAAGAAATTGAAGGACGGGACGAAAAACATGGAACACTTGCTGAAACTGCCTGCGGAATAGTATCGGATCCAGTGTTTATCCCTTCTGAAAGCGTCGAGTTCGAACCAAGTTGTATGCAGCATATAAGATTGAGAATATAATGGTTTTCAAAGGTTTCTTGAAGGGTTTATAAATGTTTACAAGGGTTTTAATATGCAATTTGAATTCACAGGCTGCAGTTGGCTCTGTCAGGATGAGACCCTGTTTGACTGGGACACGTATGGCCGCATGCCCAGGGTATCAGCACTGCTGTCCTGGACCATTTGTTTTATGCACTTCAAACAAGTCACATCACATCATAAATCTTGGCTGCTTCAGGATGGATGATGTATGTGGAGAGGGAGAAAGGTCTTGAAAGAGTTGTGTCCGTCTCTGAGTTCCTGATTGACATCAGCGGTGAAGGCCTATGATGGTGTCCCCAAGTAAATCTCTCCACTACCCGGGGATTCTCGATACCTCCCCTTCTTTGGCAACCTATTTGCTGCCCTGTCTTCATGGGGTTGAAGGAAAACATCGTTCATCCTCCAGTAGAGAGTTGAATTGAAGCAAGTATCATTGTGGCTTCGACTTGAGGACATTGTTCAGATCCTTCCACACACTTTGTTCAATGAGCAGTGGTGTCATGAGTGCTATCTTCTCCAACCACCTGGTGTTCCGAGAAGTTTCTGCCACATTTTAAGGTTTCAGCATTTTCCTTGGAGCACTTGTCTAGGTTGCAGACAAGTGATCTATTATTCAAAGGTTTTTAGTAGCACCAAGTAAGTTCTTCAAAAGTTCATAGTATCATAACAAGTTATATTTAGATGAGCTTTTCGCAGGTGACAGGTTGGAATGGATGGTTGAATCTTGAAAGAGGTTTCCATGAAGGTCCCGAAGGAATGCTGTCACAGGACCCTACAGCAGGCTTTTGGAATCTTTCCGCTTTGGTACCAGACAAATTCTGTGAAGGTCGAAAAAGACTTACACATGTGAAAGACAATTGAGTCAATATATAGAGCTTTGAAGTTCTGGAGCTGGTAATGGTTAAGCAGCTCTGAAGTGATTTGTTGTCTCTAACAGGCGGTGAAACAGTGCACAATTTTTTAAAATGCTCTTTTGCTGTGGTTTCTGTGGTTTGTGATTCTTTCATTTTTCTATTTCTTTTCTCTCAGCTACGTTCCATTACATGCAACGTATCACAATCGAAGCTTGCCACTACCTGCCACAACCACATCGTACTTACCTCTTGACTAGGAAGCCAAGCACGAGCAACAACACGTTTTCCAACATTGCTCAGTACTTTGTTTTCGTTTTTTTCTATTAATTGTTTTTCATCCTTTTGATTTTTCTGTTTTCCGTAGCTTTAGACCCCTTACGCCTCAAGTCTTTGCTGCGAGAATCCGAGGAAGCAAATGTGTGCCAAGCATCTCTTGGAGACCGGGAAGGAAGTTCTTTGTTGTGTGCACAGAAAGAAGTTGCAGATTCTTTCTATTCGTTTCTTGTGTGTTTCAGAAGTCGGTTTGTTTGTCAAGAAATTGGTTTCGCCTTTTCGATTCTTGGTGGCTCTAGAGTTCTGCCAGTTGCAGCCTGACAGGACTGGGGCAAACTCGTTGCTGGCAATCAATCAGAAAATGCTTATTTGGTGCCTTAGCAGTGGATAACACCAAGCGAAAGCAATGCTGTAGAAATGAAAATGAGAACTGAAAGAAACTGAAGGAAACGAAAGCCGTGACAGCTATGACAAGAGGACAGCTGTATCAGTGACAGGGGCAGACTCTGGAGTGAATGACTCTGAAACTGTGGCCAGATCCGCATTCCAAGGTCAGAACATGGCCAGAGTTTGCAGCCCTGCGGGACATCATGTTCTTCTGGAAATACTTCCTTTGACACTCGGCAAAGAGAAAACGAAAGGAACATCCTCATCATTTTCATCATCTACATCGCATTTTCCAAACACTGCCTCAGTTAGCATTGGTGCAAGGGTATTTGCCATTTTTTGAACTTGAAGTATTGCGATCACGAAGCATCATCCCAAAGCCGTAAATTCTTTGGCCTCACATGAGCATCCGACAAAAGTGTGTCAATTCATCTCTAGTATCTGGGCAGATGTGTAGATTTTCCAACTTGTAGGATACCTTCATAACCGATAGGGGACGACCCAGCACCGATGCCCCGCACACCTGACAACAGGTAACGACCGCCAAACCTTCGCAACCGAAAGGGGACGACCTAGTTTACCACGTGGCCACTTTTGTGAAAGCATTTTGTCCGCTACTCACATAATGAAAGAGTCCAGAAGTTTGCCCTTTTAAGTCGGTCATCATGGAAGCTTTCTCTAAAGTAAAATCCAAGCATCAATATTCGCTTCATTGCGATGCAAGGGGGTGCATTCCTAAACATACTTCACAGGGCTTGAATGGAGTGAAGTAATGCGATGTGCCATTGAATTACGTAATGCGACGTCATGGAAAGGGTTGGATTGTCAACAGTGGAACAGGATGTAATAGAACGGAATTGAGCAAAGGAAAATGCCTTGGAATGCTTCGGAATGGAGTGTAGAGAAAGAACTCAAAGCAACGCAAGCTAGTGAATCTAGTGTATGTGGAGGCACGGCAATGTATATGTGTATATATTCATCTAATGATACATAAAGCAAATAGACACATAGACAAACAGATAAACATATGTCTATACTCAAATATCTATAAATGAATAGATACGTTGTACACGGTCAGGGGATGCAACTTTACTGGCATGACAGCGGTGACATTCAGGGCAATCCTTTTTTTCCTTTTCCTTTTCTTTTTTTTTCGTACCCTTTCCTTTTCCTTTCCGTTTCTCTTTCTCTCCTCTCCTTCTTCCTTTTTTTCCCCTTGGAAAGGATCCAGAACTGAATCAGCAATTTTTCCCGCGATGCACCTGCCCGCCTAGCTCAGTCGCTAGAGTGCAAAACCCTTACTGTAGCTTTGTGGTTGTGGGCTCAAGCCCTACGCTGGGTGTTGTTTGTTCTACTTTATTTTTTCCTTTTGTTTTTCTTTTCTTTCCCTTTGCATCTTTTGATTTTCTCTTTCTGAGGTACAGATCTGCGTGTGTTCCCTGACACCAACAATTGGTCTCTGCAGGCAGGTCAGCTGAAAACAACTTGAGGCAACTCTAAAGCAATTGAAGCCTCGACTTGTCTTCTTCCATCTCTTTCCTTACTCCTAAGACTCCTTGGTTTGCAGCTCGCGAACAGAACTCTTGCCTGTCACTGGGCAGTCAGCATATCTTGCCTGGAACGTGGCAAACGAGAACGAAGTCTTTGGACCGCCCACAAATCGCGGTGATCCTTGGCAGCACCAGTGGCCATACTATGCCATGGTCGTGCCATGTGTAGACGAAATGTGTTGAACCAAGTTGAGACAGATGTGGGTTTAGCAACCTTGTATAGCAACTCGCAGCATGGCTTTTCGAGTCACGTTGAGATTTCTTAACCTCTGATGCAATGAGTCGAAAGCAGCTTTTGTTTTCAAGGCAATTTTCCAGGTTTCTGCCTTTGGTGCCTTGGACAGACAGTTTGGCGAAAAGAGTATAACTTCAGAATCGAAGCAACACATGTTCAGTAGAGTTCAATTTGAGTATCCAAGTTTTTCCAAGACATTTAGCAACTTCAATTTCGCCACAGCAGGTTTGACTCACTTGTGTTTCGGCTAGCACAGTTTCGCTCGTTAGAAACAGTAGTCAGCACTGATCTAAATTCCATCAATGCCCACGGGTTGGCTTCCGAAAGTGGCCTCCAATGTCATGGAATCAAAACAGTTGTAGATGAACACGGGAAAGTGGCAATCCCCAACACTCCAATGTAGATGGTATTGCAAATGTTAGAGATAGTCATGGTCTCAAAATCAAAATGTTATACAGTACATGTATATGCATATATATCTATATATATATATACACATTTTATACACATAATATCATGTATATACATATATTATTCTGCGTTTTTGGACCGAAACAAATGCAAAACAATTTCAGCAAACGAAGCTTTGACATGCTCGTGACCTGAAGTTCACCTGAGGTCAGGATCATGTTTTGAAGACCAACGAACCTAACTACAGGCGGATTGCTGTCAAATTTGTGTGGGTTGCATGAGGGCATTACGCAGCTGTTTCAGGTGCAGGGCAACCGGCCCTTATCTTCATAGATTTTCCACACCAGCATATCACGCCAAGGTTGCTCATGTGAACAAAGGTGCTGAATGCAGCTCAGGGATTCAGGTACAAGTTTGCATTCTCCTCATGGAGATTCAAGCTAAGCCAAAATCTGGTGAGGCTGAGAAAGGAAATGGTTCCGACCCCGCTCAGATTGTGCAGCATTGATCAGTTATTGATCAGTATTGCTTATTGAGCATTGCGTAGTCCCCACTATCGATTCCATTCACCGATTGAAACAGATGGATTCCTGCAGTGGAAGGCCAAAGCCCTCCGCGAGTGGCCATCGCTATGCCAGCGCAGCATTGGCTTCCAAGTGCGCAAGCATCAACCGTTCGACCCCGTTCGACCCTTCAAGTCCTTTCGAATCTTTACTCCGCCATCTCCGCCCATGGATCTTTTCAATGCAGAGAAAAAAGGGTCCCCGTGAGATGATCCTTCCGACATTGAGGTACACTGGTCGAGCTGTTGTTCGAACAGAAGATGATTTGTGCGAAGCTTTTCTCATCAAAGAAGAGCAGGGCAGCAGGGCTGGGCTTTGAGATTTTGCTTGGCACATTTCAGGCTCTACCTGCGCTCCTTGCCCACTTTTGAGGCGCTTCCTTGAAAGCCTGTGGTGGACTGGAATCCACTTGAAAGATCTTGAACGCTGATGATGTTCTAAAGGCACTTGAGCTTAGAGTTCTGACCGTGACACTGCCAGGATCGTTTGAGACCCTCTGATGCAGAGGCGCTTCTATCTTTCCTGACAGTACGCAACCCAGTGAGATCCATTGACAAGCAACTTCTGACCACTGGCAGTGTAGCATCCCTTTGCCCTGCATCTTCTAGGTTCCATATATCCGAATGTTGAACACTCAGTCCCCAGATGTTTGCATGCAATTGTGCAGTATATGAAACTACTTAGCGATGGGGGAACAACACGTTGAATGTCAGGGCACTGTCAGGGATCAGATAACGCCATTCCGATCAATTCAAGGCCTTTGATGTTGTCCTTCTTTACATCCGCAGACCGGGTGATGCCCTTGAAAGCTGTTGTGCCTGTGCCACTGACTACTGATCAAGTTGTTTCATTGCTGCAAGCAGTTCCTGTGCAAATCAGGTGAACTGCTTGTTCAGCGAAACGTCCTTGGCTTGGCCAAGCCAGTTTGTGTCACCGCTGCTGTATCTTTCATTGTTCTTTTTAGATTTCTGGAAGTTCCAAAAATATCCAAATGTTTCCACACAGTTTCGCATAGTTCCAGCTCAAATCTGGAAGCATGCGGCACTGTCCACTGATTCGTTGCCAAGGCTGCGTTCCATTTTGCACGCAGTCGTGCTGGAACCAGGGAAGTTTCTCATGCCTGGCCGTTGGCACGAGTCTGCAACCTGAGTGTTCCAAAGTCTGAGCAGACAAAACTGTTTTGAGACTTATAAGACTCAAAACTGTATGTGTTATAAGTAACTTATAAGACTCAAAACAGTTTTAGGGATACATCAGGATATGTGTTGACATTCAATAAATGTTTGGGATAAATGTGTTGGTGTTACATGGTGCTACATGGTGTTACTTGGTGTTACTTGGTGTTACTGTTGTGAGTGGACAGATACAGAAAATCTTGGACTAAGTTGTCCGCAAATGGTTCCAGCGGCGAGTGCAGCAGAGGTGCGCGGAGAAGCATCCAGAGACTGAGTGACTACAGAGACTGCCGACACCAAAGAGATAGACTGAGATAGAGAGAGGGAGAGGGAGAGAGGGAGAGAGGGGGAGAGGGAGAGAGGGAGAGAGAGAGAGAGACTGAGATAGACTGAGATAGACTGAGATATAGGATACCCAAGGATACCCAAAGTATTTTTGTGCATTTTGCATAGCGATGAACTCAAGAAGTAAGTACACGTTTCAGCTCAGCAAGTGAGCCCCCACAAAAGTTTCTCCGTTGTAAGAAACCTATCAGTGTAGGCATGGAAATGTGCAAACACAAACAGAAACTTGCCTACTGTATTATATCACATACGACGCCATATGTCTATTTGATCCAGGTTGCATGAATGTGCTTCATCTTTACCAGCACAAGCAAAGTGAAGATGCACAGTTTTGCGCAAAAATGCACTGACACACACACACACACTTACATGTACTCACGCACTCACAGAGCTGCATAGACAGGTCACAGGGTTGCGACCGCATTCAGCAATTTGTGGTTTGCTCACTCATTCGATTTGCGGGGTTGCACACGCATTCAGCTTAGTTTATATACATTTAACATCCCTGGTCTGATTGCAACTTTTGTCCGTGGTTGTGTACAAGCTATCCAATTACATGCATTACTTCAGGCTTCAGCTCCCAATCCTTGGATATCCAGAGAATTTACGAAAAACCTTTTCATGTGCGAATCAGACTGCCGTGACTCCTTGCTTTGGCTATACTTTTGGATTGAAACAAATTGAAGCATGTTCTTTGAAGGTTGCACTATTTAGATCTCTGCTGATATGCGAATCAAATATTGGATTTTTGATCTATCATATAGTATATAGATCTTTTTAGATCTATTTGGATCTGTTTAGATCTATTTAGATCTATTTAGATCTATTTAGATCTATTTAGATCTATTTAGATCTATTTAGACCTACTTAGATCTATTTAGATCTATTTCTTCTGTTTTGGGCCTTTGCCAATTCGCTGATTTGTTACAGGCAGAGCTGCTGGCCACGCCGTTCGGACAGCGCCTGACTCGGCTGCTTTGTTAACTGCCATGCCATCACTGACGTAGCAAGACGTGAATCGAAGTTCTGATTTGGGCATTCGAAAATAGATCTGATGGATTTTAATAAATCAAACTTTGAGATTCTGATAGATTCTAATAGATCAAAATTCGAAAGAGCTGAATTGCATTGAAACTGGGATTTCAGGCTCCTCACCGAGCTGTCATGCTCACCGAAGATGCCGCTCGAGACCTAGAAAGTGTATGAAAGTGTATGAAAGTGCATGAAAGTGAGAGCCAGCTTTAGCAATCTCTCTAAATTGTGGTGCAGGCTTTCCCTCTCTGGCCGTTTGCTTGAGCTGGATTTGGCCTCAACATGCTTCACTTCAATTTGTGTTCTCGAAGTTTTTACGAATGGAACGGGTTGGATTTACAGCGCTGCAAGGCACTTGTCTTGGCAAACTCAGTGACCTCAGACACAGTTGGAGTTGTTCTCTTCGCAATTCGGGTGGCAGCACGCAGAGACCTCAGAGACCTCAGAGACCCGAAGATCGCACAGAGGGGCAAAGGAATTCTGTTTAGATTGGGTTTAGATTCACACGTTTGGACCACTTCTACTGAGCAACGAACTTCGGAGTTCCTTAGAGCTCCTCGCAGGTGTTGAATCTGCAACATCTTTGCTGCTGCGAGCCCACAGTGGTGGCATCAAGGTGGAGATCTTTCTACAAGTTCTGACAGAAGTCTTTCACAGTTGCAGAAGTTGCAGAAGTCTTTCCTTTTTGTTTGATTTGCCCAGTCCCTAAATTTCAGATAGGCAGCCTTCTATTGCCAATTAATTTCTCCACCGCCACGCTTTGGGTGTTTTCTGCCCGTCCTCAAAAGTCTAGAGCAGACCTATTCTTACTTCTCGCTGCTTTTGTCAACAGCAAATGCATGGAACCTTTTTGACTCAAGGATTCCGCCCGGTTTCCTGGAAAGATTTATTGAAGGATGATAAAGGTAAGGTGAGTGGACAAAGAGTTTCCAAAACGTGATTCTCAAGAGATGTATTTCAGGCAAAGGCTGCAAAAGAAAAAGTCTCAACAAGTGCATGGTCCAGAAAAAGGCTTCCAAAAGAGACAGTTTCCAGCTCGAAACATTCAAAGTAAGTTCTGAAAGGCACCAATTGCCAGCTTCTGTAGTTATGTAAGACAAGGCTTCCTACAAAAGGTATAGCAAAGGCACGATTCTGGTGAACAGGTCTTCCAAGACAAAACCCCTAAACACACAGTTTCCCGGCCAAGGATTGCAAACATACCTAGTGCATCATATTCCTAAGCATAGACTGCCCTAAATCCCAGAGCATTGCCAGAAGCAGCACTCGGAAGTACAAGGCTTTTCAGCAAACCAATTTGCAAGACGGAGGTTCCAAATAGCAGGAGTTTCAGAAGAAACTCCGAGCTGCAAAGTACGAGAACACGTGAATGCGGGTCAATTACTTGTTGCGCTTTCAGATCTCAAGCTGTGCAAGCTTCCTCTATCTGCATAAAGGATCATTGAGGTATGACTCAACTGTCCAAGGATTCCAAATTCCTGAAAATGATTATATGATTTGTATTGATTTTGATTCATACCTTTTAGATTGAATGACTAGTTCCACTGGGCCACTTTGGCACAACGCTGTAGACCCGGGGGCTTTCGGAGAGATTGAGAAATGTTCATATCAGTTCGAACACGTCACATGGGCAATAGGGGGTGAAACTAGGAGAAGGAGTTGTGCAGTTGTGCGTAACCCTTATCTTTGGTATTGAACCATGTCGTCTTTGCTGTTGAGGATGCATTGGGCCTTTTTGTTGTCGTTCTGTGGAGTCTTTGAGATGCAACTGCCAGTCGTCACCTTTGCTGGCGGCATCTTTGAACATGAGCGAGTTCTGCACTCAGATGAAAACACTCCATTACAGCACCTCCCCAAATCTGAAGCCTTACAACCTTCATTCATTTTATCAGATATGAAGCTCTTACACAGAAGTATGTTTCAATTTATACAAGGGCAGTTCGTACATTTATTGATAGAGTGGTAACACAAGGAATGTATTGGCAGAGCTGCGAGCTGGCAAGCAGTACTTGCGCACGGAACTTAGGGGATGTTGGGGTTTTGCGTTTGGAAGTCAACTGATGGCACACTTCTGAAGCAGGTGCTTGGTGTTTTTTGGTGTCAGGGCTGTCATTGAACTCACGATTTCTCTTCCGCAGCTGGGTTCCAAGTGCTTGATTCAGTGCGTAGAGTGTAGCTGTCATGGCGGCCGAACTTGTGGGCAAGGCGGCTCCGGACTTCGAGATGGAGTTGGAGGATGGAAGCAAGAAGAAGCTCTCGGAGTTTTTAGCAGAGGGAAAGCCAGTTGTCATTGACTTCTACGCAAACTTCTGACCTGCTTGTGGACCTGCTGCTTCTGAGATGGACAAGCTGGCAACTGAACACGAGAACATCACCTTTATCCTGGTGAATCTGAAGGGGATCGCGGATGGACAAAAATACAAGTCAGACAAAGGACTGAGCAGTGCAAAGCTCATTCATGCTGCTGCCCGGCCACCCAATGAGTACGGCCTCAAGTACATCCCCCACAAAACTGTCATCAAGAAAGATGGGGTCATCCTCAAGAACTTCGATGGAGTCAACTTGCCAGCGGATGTGAAGTCTCTCTAGCAGCCCTGGAGATGGAGGTGACAAAGTCATGCAACTATCTGATTCCATTTCAAGCGAATGATGAATCTCTTGCACAAGTAAGAAGTTTCTGAAAGCTTGGGAGTCGGGCATAGCTGCATAGCTCTGTCTCCGCCGGAGATGGCATGGTCAAAACTGGACCAAAGCCTGTACAGACGTTACTGAAGCTGTTTAAAAGATTGTGGAGGGCAACTGCCTAGTGCATTTGACTTCATCTTCAGACATCAGCACAGAGATTAGTTTTACAAAATGCTCGAAGTCCCTTAAAACTTTTGCTCTGAAAGAGATCATTTGTTTTGGGTTGAAAGGTTTCGACTCATCAACTGTGCCAGGCATCAAAGCCTCCATTTGCTTTGCAAAATTTCTCAACAAAATGTGGCCTTGCATCAAGCCTCTCTTATGCCCGGTGAATGCCTTGCCATGGCATGATGGTCAAGCCATGGCTGTCACCGTGACCCCATGGCACGCTCAGCTCCTGTGTGGGCCGTACGCGCGCAACTTCTTACAAAACTACGGCCATTTCTAGCTCAAGGCCCTTCAGTCCCAGCCTCAGAAATGATTCGATGCGTGAAGTTTGCTCTAGCTTTAGCCCAGTCTTGCTGACCATGCACAGTGAGGCTGGCAAAGCTCCTGCGCCAGAGGCTTTCGCTCGGGTTTGGAACATTTTGCACAGTTGTCTTAACAGATCTTAACGGTGTTTTCAGCTTTTAAGACCTATCAGTATGCCTATTCCTCAAAAGAATCGCACCCCCCATCTTGCACCAGGCCAAAGTTCCATTCCACCCTCCGCTTCTCAAAGACTTCAGATGACTTCTTTTCGATTGTTTGCTGAGAGTTCTTTTTCTCTTGTTTGCAAACAATAGAAAAGAAACTAAGTTCACTCTCACTGTTTAAGATCTTATTCTTGCGCAGCTTTATCACCATGCTCGTGGACTTTCACCAGCAGACTTGCGCCTTGCGCTGGCCGCCTATAGCCATGCCGGTGTGTGCCAAAGGTGGGAGTCGTGGAGTGAGTGCAGATCAGTGCAGAATGTGCTGACGCCGAGAAATGCCAGGCAACCGAAGCAATCCACCACTTTTGTTTCTCGATTGCACTGATTGGACCTTGTTGAACTTGCACGAGTTTACCGTTTAGGAGGGTTTTGCCTCACATTAAGGATGACTCGATATCGTTGCAGCAAATGCAGGTCCCTGGGCCTGAAATGCTGGACTGCCATGGACTGCCATGGACTGCCATGGACTGCCTGCTTTGCACAGAAACAGAGACGTAACATCTGCGCTGTGCACCCGACGTAGTGCTAGGCCAGCTGCGAAGACTCAAACTACAGGGGTCTCGCGGTGTATCATCTCGGGGAAAGTCGTAACACATACCAGCAGATGGCATGAAGCAGTAGATACGGACTAGAGGCAGAGCAATAATCTGTACGGACTTTACTTAACACGCTATTTGACCGTGCACTTTTTGGAAGAGGTTCGGGCAATTAATCAATATAATTATATCCTTGCATATATATATATATACATATATATATGTACAGTAGATATAATATACGGCATACGTATCTATATCTATTAAACATATTTAAATACATATGTATATACATATACATAGATTATCTATGGCAAATACAGTATGTTGGCAAACCAGGAACAAAAGCATTTGCTAAGTTCAGATTGTATTTGTCTGGGAATGTCTTGGCAAGTTTTCTGATGGAAGTGATTGTTGTCTGTTTTATTTACGGGGCACAGTTTGATTTCCAGAGCAAACTCAGCAAATTGCCTGGGGATGTGTGCATTTAAGATCATTTAAGGCCGAACCATGCCTCAAAAAACTATTTGCAATCATCGTTCTGTCCCACCGTGGGCAGTGTTTCGCTGAATTTTGTGGATGTAGTGTGACCTTGGATTTCTGATGTGTGACTTTGCCGAACCCAAAAAACGCACATGTTTAGACTTTGCCTATGTGGTAACTTGGCCGGTTCGTTTCCTATTACCATGGAGCTTCAGAATATGCCACTCGTTGCCGCACCTTGCTTTGAGTTTCCCTTGGCAAGATTAGATTTGGTGAAATTCAGCAGTTTCAATTGAAACATCTATTGGACTCCCCCTCCCTTGCTTCCCGTTCCTTTATGAGCAGACAAGACAGGAGGAGAGAAGGAAGGGGAACAACACATGTATTACATGACATGTATTAAGATTTTGCGAAGACATCATCCTATCGCCCCATCTCGCCTCTTTCCTTTGCTCGTCTCCGCTCTTCTTCTAGTTTCCTTTCCCCTTCTTCGTTTCGCTGCAAGGCCGGGGTTTTACAAAGCAAGCGTTTTGCAATGATCATGCTGGCGTTCAAAATGTGGGGGAAGCCTTGACTTACGCTTTTATAGATCTGAACACGATCAAACTTGGCTTAATGAACTGAGCAGATGCCAATTCAGCAAAATGCACGCAAATGTTCTCATTCACCGCAACACCACAACCCCACTCCCCAATCTCAACCAAGCAGAATTGGAATGTCCTCAGCGTAGCCTCAAATGTGTGCGCGATCTTAGGTGCAGGTTCAAGTGCACACCCCTCTCCACGGGCATACCGGGATGTGGCGTTATGGTTGTGAGATGATTGGAGGCCCGATAGTATAGGTCTGCTGTGCTGTATAGATAGTGAGAGAAACGTTTCCTAACACGTTTCCTGACACATTTCCGAACGCTGAGAAACCCCACATTCTGCGGTACTTGGCGGCGCTGAGAGTTCAACTGACGTCGAGTGTGCTGTGCCAAGGACCTCCTGGTGCAACTTCTTGTTGGGGGCTCTCGCCTGGGCACTGCAGCACAACTCCTCGAATCTGCAGAGGCACCCGTTGGGTGAGTCCTCAATTCACCAAGTGATTACTTTGTGATTAGACTGTAAATTAAATTAAGTAAAGTAATACAATTACTTATAAACACAAATACATATTGTGTATACTTCCATGCCGGAGCTTTTGCATGGGGCATCTGACCAGCAACTTACAGCATTTCACTTATGATATGTCCAACCTCAAGTTTTGCAGTGCTTTTGAGTGTGGCATCTTCTCTTATCCATTGTACCATAGCATGGAGGCGATAGCCAGCTTTGCACCATGTTCCTTGGCTGTACGAGAACAGGTATTTGTATGACCTTTGACAAAATAGCAGATTTCGTTGGACTTATATAGATGAATGGACTTTATCAGCGAAGCTTCAGAACTACGCCTTTGTAGTTTCTTTTTGCACAGGCAGTTCATTTGTTCGTGAATGCTTCCTGGGTGTCCGATAGCATGTTTGCCTTCAGCTGGGGCAATCTAAACGTGTCCGAGAAAAATAAAGAAAGCTCCTTATGGAAATAAATCGAAGAGACAATTAGCTTGCATTTATGAGGTGATTGCCGCCCAGCTGCAGAGAGCAGGCCTTAGATTGCAGCTGAAAGAAACGACTTGAGAGCAAACCATCATGCCGTTGAAGAATCAAACCTTGGACTCTTCACATCTTACCTTGGCAAGTTGAAATTGTCATGACCATGGCTTCTGTTCCCTTCTTGCCCTCACTCTGTTGGAACAGATTCTGTGGCGCAGCTGCCATGGTGAACCTTTGGATGGTGCTTCCCTGTGTTTCCTTGTGCTCAATCAATGCTTCTGTTCTCTTCTATTGACCTGTTATCTGTATTTCATGCTTCAAGCTTACCTTGATTCTTCTGTGGTCCATGTCTATGACATAGGTAAGCTTGACGGTATGTGATGCTTGTTCGCAAGCTTGATGCTTCGAGGTTCTGGCCTGCCTTCGCAGAACGTGTCTTGCGTTTGGTGGCCTCCGAGAAGCTGGATGCTGCTTTCATGACGCGTGTGGGGACCCCAGAGATGTGACACTGCCGTGACGCCAGTCCCCAAAAGGATCACTTTTTAAGCCTGTAAGACAAGCTTTAAGGCAAGCTTTAAGACAAGCTTTAAGGCAAGCTTTCTGAGTGTGAAGCAAGGCTTTCAGCTGCACAGCCCAGGTGATTTCAGCTTGTTCTCAGTGGAAGCAAAAGTGCCATGCAGACGTGAACTGGGGCCACATGATTCGAAACTTGGTGACGTTGGCCCAGCGTCATCTCAGACTTTGCAACACAGTTTGACAAACGATTTCTGCTTCAGTAGAGGACTACTCCGTCTCGTTGCAACTGTCTGTTTGAAATTACATAGATTGTATACATAGATATATGTTAAGTTATATGTTCTATATATATACACATACATATATACCTGTATATATGTGTATATACATATGCAATTTGCAAAGGTCATGTATGTACATAGGTATCCATATGTATAATACATTTGATTGTACATGTAGACAGGTATCCGCGCAGATGTACATGCACATTCACATAAACATACACATACGCACACATCCACATTCACGTGCACATACGCGTACAAATAGTCATATGTGTGTTCACACACACACATAGACATGCATACCTAAAATTGTAAAAACAATATGTACATGTACACACTGTACATGCATATGTGTCCGTAGAAATGTGTTTTCACACACACACAAGTATATACGTAGAATCTATCCATATGCACGGAGGTAGACACAGACGTGTACATGCACGTAGTTGTAGACACACACACACACATATGTGTATATATATATATATGCATGCAGATGTCTACAAAACAGTACGAGTAAATACACCTACTTTTGCATTTGAATATGCATATGCATGTGAAGAAACGTGTGGATAAACATATACACACGGACTATGAACATGTACGAATTATATAACCCATATACACTTACATCTACATTTTGTACACACACACAATTATACAAAAACGGACCGCTTTGCAAGCAAGGTGCCCACTTGTCCATTCATCTATCCCCATGGTTTGTCATACCATTGCCTGCTGCGGTTGCTTGTTTGCGTATGTGTTTGTTCCTGTTGCTATTCCTGACTTCTAGCTTGTTGGCTGGTGCTGCAAATGTGAGTTGTGGTTGTTTTCGTCATTGTCAGCAAGGAACCGTTGGCGGGCATTTAGCGGAACCTGGGCGGTTGGATGCATTTCAACTGTCAGAGGCAGCTTGCAGCTGATGCAGCTTGAAGCTAGTAGACGCCGGAGTAGCAAGAAATCCGAGGAATGATTTTCAGAAGCTTTATGAGTTTTCTGAAGTGCGAACCCATCTTTTCCATTCTTTTCCATTCTTTTCCATTCTTTTCCATTCTTTTCCATTCTTTTCCATTCTTTTCCATTCTTTTCCATTCTTTTCCATTCTTTTCCATTCTTTTCCTTCTGATTTTGTCATTTCCTCAACCTTGAGCCTCTCAAAATCACAGGTTGTCGCGTTGGCACGGGCTGCCGCACACCTGGAAGAACCTCAAGTGAGGACTGGGACCTGGTGGGCAAACTATCCAAAGGATCCAGGGAATGGCACACAGCATCGAAATCATTTGAAAGAATCTACTTGAACTTTCTGAGAACTTTCTACTTAGATTCAGATTTTGATTGTAGAACTTCTCTTCACTTTCTTAGATTTAGATCTGTCTCAGTTCTCTTAGAGAACTGCTTTGAGGGTTTGATCTCCTGAGGCTCGCTGCAGCCATAGGCCATAGAGTCGGCAGTGGTCCGTCAGCATCAAAAGA
>VSDK01019540.1:189491-211230 GCA_009767595.1 Symbiodinium kawagutii | reverse complement strand
AACTGGATCTCCCAATGGATCTCCGAGATCTCTTTTGAGCTTTTGAAGGAATGTCTATGAAATCTATGAAATCTATGAAGTCTATGAAGTCTATCAAATCAATGAGCGTCTCTATGAATGTCTGGTCCTTCTATGTTTCAGGAGAGAACCGGGGATCTGTCTTCACAAGATCTGATCGATTTGATCGGCGCTGCTGGCAAGTTGGGCGGTAAACTGCACATGATGACCCGAGCTCTGGCAGACCATTTGGAACCACGCGCCTGGGCAGACAACGAATAAAGCAAACGCAGAAAACGATCCTGTTTGAACAGTCTGTTTGTCGGTATTCTTTGGGATTTTGCCTTTGAGATTTTACGATGCCGAAGTTGAACACTTCAGGAACCGGCTCACTTCCAAACAAGTCCTTGGTCCAACTTTGCTCACATCTTGGTGGCTTGAAGATGTTTCCATACCGCCTGGTTGCTGCCCTGGATGTGGTGCTGCCTCAGCGGATGCAAACACTTCAGTCTGGCCCTTAAGCTGCACTGCTGCTACACTGAAACATGTGAAATGGAATAAATTGAATCAACGGCGGGTTGCTATTCCCATTGACATGCTGAATCGCGTGTCTTGGAACTGTTCCCCTCATTTGAATCTGGCCTGCGTGTGTCCCAGCTTTTTCATTGTGAAGTGGTTCTGAGCTTTGGCTGCGCACATAAGTTGAAACAATACATGGACATATCGACACATTGCTGCCAAAGCTCCATTTATGACTAGACACTGCGGTAGCCTTCAAAAGGACCATCAAATGGTTGCTGAAGGAGTAGAGCAATCATGACCACATGCCTGCAAGATCCTGCAAGATCCTGCAAAAGTATTTGATTTCTTCAATCTCCAAACCATCCTGCTACGGGTGGGGCTCAGGTCTTCAATCACTCCTCCAGTCCAAGTAGATCTTGGCATCACAAAACTTTCACTGTAACCCCACATTTGCTTCCAACCTTGCTTGGTCCATTTTGGCCTCACACATCTCAATCCTGCACTTTAGTCTCTTTCAAAGATTATTCTCAGTTCAGTGCTGAAAGGTCTTCAACTTTCAGGTTTTCATTGATGGAGCGCTTGGTTCTTTTGCAAGCCTTTGGTCGACTTCGCTGGCGTTCGCCGTCTGTGCTAGCCCCTTTGCTCGAGAACCTCGTGCAGAGAGTCAAGGATAAACGGTCATGGGGGTACCCCAAATGACTCATTTTCATTTTCGTTTTTTTGGGTATATCAGAATATACCCCATTTTAAGGAAGACACATGGCCTTTTTTGAGATGCCCTTGTTGAAGCTTAGATTTGTCCTTAGGAGTTTGTCCTTAGGAGTTTGCCTGAAGATCCGGAGCTTGGCTGTCTGACTGCAGCTGCACTCGGAGGAATCCTCTACGAGCTTCTGGACGGCAGATGTACATCTCTGTAGGATGTCTTGTGTGACACTTCTGTGCTTAGATGTACTTTAATGTGCTTACTTGATGTGCTTAGATGTGCACAAGTTTGTGTTTTCGTTGGAGGCTATACAGGCTGGATGTGTGGGACGAAAATGTGGCTGCAGCAGTGTGTTCGAGGCAGGATGCCAACATTGCAGAGCACGTGCTTTCGTGTTTGTACAAAGCTGCGCTGAATTACAGTGAAACATGCCAAACATTGAGACCATCATATCTGCTACTTAGGCTGCGCACCTTACTCTTTCCTTCTTGCAACACACAGGGATCACGTGTGGCTGGCTGGCATTCAGTTGTGACCAGACTGCCAGGGTGAGGGTTCAAGACTTTCGGGACCAGCAGCACTGAAGGTTGTGATCCCATGCAAAATGGCAGCCAATGTATTACTAGCGATGAGTGACTTGGTTGGAACTTGGTTGGAATGTGAATTGTCAAGGCCTGTATGTCGTCAAAGCATTTGGAGAGAAAATGATTCGGCTTTCTTACGAGGCTACTTTGCGCTCTCAGAAAAGGAGCTTCAAAAGAGACTCTTGCAGGAGCTGGCAAGAAAGAGTGCAGTTTCAGCGAAAAGAGTGCAACAAATTTCAACAAATAGTTGTGTTTTTGTTTGCTGGCTGCATTGAGTTGCTTGACGCATCACTGTTTTCAAATAACAGACTTTCAGCGGCACCTCTTTTGTGCCAAGAGAGAGGGAATGCCAAGAAGAAGACATCTCGACATCTCACTGTCTCAACGAGTCTATGACGAGTCTATGAGTGAATCAGATCGCTGACTCTTCAGGAGCTCCTCCGTTCCGAGCGAATTCCTCAAGAAGCCCTCTATCAGCTTAAAACCTTTGAGATGGCAATACGCCTTGTCCTTAGCCTTGTCCTCATGCAGATTTTTTGAGGAGCAAACAGAGAGTTGGTGTTCCCCTTGAGAACAGCTGACAGAAGTGGCTTATTTCCTAGATTCAACAGAGTTGAGATTCTTTGTGATATTGTATATATATATATACAGTATATGTATAATTTACATAAATAAATAAATAAATAAATATATTTTTGTATATATATATATACAGTATATGTATATAATATATGTATATATATATACATGTATGTATATGTGTACAATGTGAATAAAGAAATACAAGTATATATATATATATGTAATAAGTTTTTTCTTTTGCAATTGAGGTCTTGGACATGCAGCAGTGACGTTGCAAGACCTTGGTGGCCTCGCTGCCCGATGGCTCTTCAGCGTGAGGAGTGCTACCGGAGCACCCGAGCCCCGTGGAGAATCGGCCTTTGCGGACGAGGTATCCCAAGTGGCGAGAAACATTTCGTGGCATCATCAAGCTGAAGTGGAAGTTGGGCCGCTACTTGATTCAAGATCAAGGATGTTTAAGGATGTTCAAGGATTTTCAAGGTGTTTTTAGGTCTCTTTATTTGATCCATTGTGGTGTTCCTTGCACAAACACACTGCAGCAAAGGTACTTGTTGGACTTCGCCGCAGTCAGCAGAAGTGAACTCGACGAGGACTATAAAAAGCGGTACGACTGTCCCATGCTTTGCAAGCATGAAATCAGGTAGTTGTTTCAGTATAAATCAATTTTACATAGATATATGATATATGTGCACCTTTCAGAAATTGTTCGGAAGATGAAGATGATCCTGCGATAAATTCCGGTTGAAAGTTGAGCGTGATCATGTTGCAGCCTGTCAGCCTGTCCTGCTGCAATATAAACCTCACACTGAATGCACCATTTGATTCAAAGCTGGTCCTATGAGTCCTACGGTTGCGAAAATACAATCAAGAGGCAGTGGCATCAGAACAAGCTAAGCAGCTAAAGCTTTCAATTTCTTACAAGTGCTCAGCCTTCATTTCACCTTCTACACAGGGAGCACTGAGCACCGTTTCCACCAAGCCAAATCTTGCAGATGATCTTCTCAAACTGCAGAAAGTATTTTCTTCTTGTTTCTTTGCCTACCCGCTGAAACAACAAGCATCACAAAGCTATTCTTGCTCCTGGAGGAATGCGTTTGCTCGCCCATTTTGGTACTGCAAATTTGATGCCTAGGAACAGACAAATCGATTTAAATCTTGAGCTTCCGCCCAGTCGGCCTCAGAAAGGCTGCCCCATCCGAAGCTACTTGTGGGTTCCTAAAAGCGTGTTGGTATACAAACATGTTGGTGGATCACTTGTTTACGCAAAAAATGTTTGCGGAGAAGTTTGTTGGTGATCGGCGATTAACGCCAGCCAACATGTTACGGCACTTTCAGCGCTATGATAATTTGAGCAGTAGGAGGGGGGTGAGGGGTGGGCGTGGAGGGAATCAAAACTGTATTGGACAAGAAATTTCAAGAGCTACAAAACAGCAAACCAACACGTTTCCATCAAACAGTCGGCAAGGTCGGAGGACTTTCCATTCATGTGCAGAGAGAGAGAGAGATTTATTCGCATTGTGTGCCATGTCTTGCATTGTTTACCATGGCACACCATTTGTCCGTTTGTTGTCCACCCCCGATCAAAGAATGCTGGGAGTGTTGGGCATATGATATGCTGCATCTTTGGTACTGCTGCAAGTCCAGAGAGATCTTTACAACTGTTTCCGACCTGTCTAGTAAGATATGTTTACATGAGCACTTGACGGACGGATCTTGGATGTCGATCTAGCAGGCAACTTTCAGTCATCCGTTCTGCGCTTTTGGAAGGTGGAGTCAAAGGCGTTTCAGAACTATATTGACAGGATTACCCAAGGATTACCCAAGGTGTCAAGGGAAGTTCTATTCGCCTCAGCGCCTTCGTAAATTTTGTAAGTCCTTGCGGTGAGTTTCAAAAGATTCAGGTGCACTCTTAATCAGCTCCACAGTTCCCTTGGGATGGAGAGGGGTGACCCTGCAGAAAAAGTTACTTGTGAGTTGCCCCAGTCTTAGACTGTTTGGTCAGTTTTTCCTGCTACGTAGGTCGAGGACTGCTGGGGAGGTGCTCAGTGATCTTCAGTACCAGCTTTCTTGTTCAGGGTCTCGCGCTTTGTAGATTGGCTCAGGCTCAGGCTGGTTGGATTGCTCGTTGATGTGCTCGGGGGATCTTTTCGTTTGAAACAATATTTGCGCTCTCAAAGCACCGCACTTCTCAGCACCCCAGCGGCGCAATCCTGCTTCCAATCGAATGTCTCTCTAGCCGCTGCACTTGTCTTCCAAAACTCGTTATGTTTTGTGGCCTCGTAGCCTTGTACACAGTGAAAGGGTTGGGTGTTGAGCATCGGAAAAATGAAAAAATCCAGAGACTCATTGAAAAGCAGATAGCAGAAAAAGACACATCCCCATATATTCACCCAGCACATCCTTTGACCCGGGCACACAGTACTCAGTACCTGACATCCCCCAGTTGTAGTGATTCTTTTGTCGCATTTCTGCAGGTTCTTTCCCAAAGTCACTCTCAATTTTGAATTGATTCTGTTGATCTTCTGATCTCCTTTTTTCTCAATATCCAAAGTGTTGATCTTCGGTACAGTTGTTGATGTTCTCCATTCTTCTCCCCTTTTTTCTCAGTTGATCTCCATTCTTCTCGACTTTTTCTCCTCTTTTCTCCTTGTTTCAGTTTCCACCATGATCGTGTTTGTTTCCATGTGTCCGGAGGAGCCGCAGGGATGGGACGATTCGAAGCCAGGGCGTTCACTGGCAAGATTTTGCGTTGCAGTGGAGGTAGGACCCTTGGAGTCAAACGGCTAGCAGGGAGAGGTAGAGAGGGACATACAAATATGTACATGTACAAATATATACATATATATCATATATCCATATGTATGTATGTATGTATGTACATTTAAACTGTATATAGATGATATGTCTATGTCCATATATTTACACAAAGAGAGTTTCTTTTTTGCATCAATGAATCAACAGTATCAGAAGTTACCCATTAGACTTGGAGCCATGAGACTGCCTGGAGGCTGACGGCCCAAGTCATTTCTACAGGACTGGGATGCTCAGTGGATTGTGAAAGTCCGTCCAAGAAAAGCATAAGAAGACCGAGCTGTTGGAAATTCATTTAGATTAGATTAGATTTGATCAATTTACTGTAGATCGATTTAGCTTGGATTTTTTGGACATTTATTGTGGGATTGAAGAGGCCCCATGGCAGCCCTTGGCATTGGACCTCCACATCAAAGCTGCGGCACCGCTTGCTGTCAGCTATGAGATCCTTGGCGGACAGAACCCGACTTTCACAGCCTGGCTCCTCATCTTGCTCCCATTGAAGAGCCTGAAGCATTCTTTGATGCACTTTGCCATCCACTTTGCGATGCACTTTGCAAACATTTCACTGAGGAATCCGTGTGGCACATGTTCCGTTTTATGATTGGTTACAGCTTGAAGGACACCATGTTATGGATCTTAGGCTCAGGCTTTCTTTGCACCCCACAGCGTTTGGAAGTTCGACATTCCTAACTTCAGTTTTTTTTCAGTTTCCTTTGACAGGACTGGCTCAAAAAGAAGCCTATCTAACGGAGCTCCTATTGAGAGCCCACAGCACAGAGTTTGCCTCACTCAGTATTGATACAGGGAAAGAAGGCCTGGATAGTGCAAAGCTCCAGTCCTGATGATGTGCAATGAAGCGTTGATAAAGCCTTCCGGAATTAGGAGCATCATTTGATATAATATTTGCCCCTGCAGGGCTTTCTAGCGGCCCTGCGCAGAGTGCTACTGACAAGTCACTCGGAAGCATGACCTTTGTATGTATATCTATATATATATATACATACATATTTAAGCATATATAAATGTATATGTATATATATATATGTATAGGCCTTTTGCTTCAACATATCACTGACACCACCAAGGATGAAAAGTAGCTTCGTTCAAAGAAGAGTGAGGACAAGAAGGCGTTCTTCAGAGCTTTCTGATGGCCAGAGATCACCTTGAGGATTGCGTCGTGGTAGTTCGCTTGGTCATGCTGCAAAAGTGAACGGAGAACCCCCTTTGCAGAGAGACAAACAAGTTTGGACGAAGACACCTTGCTCTGCGGGCCCGTGACATGCCGAATTTGAGTCACTGAAGAAGTCGGAATTCTTCATTGCGACTACTTCCCTCCAGCTGGCCGAAGAAAGTCTTTGGGGAACTGCTTGGACCCGGTGAATTGTGAAGAGACGTATGTGAAGTCATGAAGGATTAGGACTTGGCCTGGAGAAAGTGCGGCCCTTTTGAATATCAAGTCTTCCACCGGCTTGACATGCGCCAGAAGACATGTACATTATACACAGCTTCGATAGCTTCTAGTTTCTGGACGCCTGCAAAGTGGAACCAAAAATTGTGGCAGAAGAGCTTTCCCGAAGTTCAATAGACTGATAATGTGTCGATCTTGCGAAGACTTTTTTGCATTAAGGCCGACTGTTCTCTGAAGCCTTCCAGTGGATTGATACCTGGCTGGATGAACTCAAGGTGGCTGGGGATGTCTTGGAATGTCTTCCCGATGACCAGTTGGACGTTTCACCTGTGCTTCACTTGTTAAGACGACAAGTTTGGGTCGTCACTCAGACTCTTCGCACAGGACTTGATCAAGACGGAGGCTGGTGCTCAGGCAGTGGGCTTGGACAGGGCACTCTTGGTTGAGCAATTGTGACATATACAGTCATTTGGCATTTGGCTTAAAAGATGCTCTTACCATATAATTTGGCATTTGGAGAAATCGCAATTGGAGAAATCTCAGTTCTTTCCACAGCTCGCACCCGAGGAATCGGGAAGACCTGAGGCCCAGCGAGTCCGCGAGGCCAGAACCACATTCAAAAAGTCGGGAAAGGACTTTCCAAAAAAATCCTCATGGAATCCATCAAATCCTATGACATCTTTGAGGTATTCCAATAGGCTTCCAATGGGCTTCCTCAATGGGCTTCCTCAACGGGCTTCCTCAACGGGCTTCCTCAACAGGCTTCCTCAACAGGCTTCCTCAACGGGCTTCCATTGTTTCAGAAGGACCCCTGTTTCAGCCTGTTGAAATTGGAGCGACTTCATTGGAACTGACCGAGGGGTGCTGCCAGTGTCTGGTTTGTCAGGGTTGATCGCAGCCCTGAGAATTTAAAAGCCAAGCAACCGACAGAACCAAGTAGAACCAAGTAGAATCAATAAGTCCTGGAAAATTCTTCCCTGGAATTCCAGTTGCACTTCCAAACACCTGGCGTTATGATTTGACTCTTGACATTCAGAGGCAGAGACAAAGCAAAAGAGAGTGGACGAGCACATGCGATGCGCCTGCAATCTTCACGCCCACTCCATCCTCATGTGAAACGCTGAGATTCTTGTGATTTTATTCACATCTATTCACTTCATTTGAATCTAGCTTGGCATATTGACAAAGTCACCGTTGACCGTCAACCAGGTTGCGAAACGTTGATCTGGAGGAAGATGGCAACTCACTGAGACCTTGTTGAACCGCAGACTTTGTATATGGATGTAAAAGTTACCATATTTTATGTATTCAAGTTACCTGATACATATATACTGTGATTCCCTTCCATTGCCATTGTTTGATGGGATACACACACAGACTGGTGTGCACAAACAGATACATGCAACAGTTTTCGTCTCTTCACCTTTTTTGACTTCGTCTGTAGCTTGATGTGCACCAAGGCCCATCAACAGTATGCAAGTTGCTGTCATCATTCGCATTCCTTTCAATGCTCCTTGCCGCAAAAAGATCGTGAGTAGACTAGGTAAAATGCTTGCCATTGCCACACTTTGCCACACTGCATCGAACTTTGATGCACACTGAGGCATCACACCTTCAATCTGCAGGAAGGCCTTGACATACCGGAGCACAGAGCTGAGAGAGCTGAGCTCCAACTTTTTTCCATCCAAGCAGTACTACTGAAGTACTGGCTGAGTTACTCGGTCTGGACTGGTTCTTTCAGTGTTCGAGCTCGTGTCCGGCATCGCCACTCCATCTGCTCTCAGGGTTTGCCCTCGCCCCCCTGAATTCACCAGTGCTTGTCTTGTGGGGTTTTCGTTGGGCATTTGCCTTGGTGCTGCCTCCTGGGGTGGGGCCTTTCATGGGCTTTAAAGCTGATCCACTTCTCTGTTGGCTGCCTGGTGTGTGAATCGGGATTTGTGCCGATTCTTGCCAGCTTGGAATTCTAAAGTGTCACGACATTTGGATTCTTTGAGGATGTGATTTCCTGGAGTCCAATTTGGCTTTGGGTGTCCTTGCACCGTTTCTGCTCAGGCCTGAACTCTTTGAAATCTACCATCGACATCGCAGACACCTCATTGGTGGGACACCTAGACCGCATGAAGAGACGAACGTGTGAGAGCACCAACTGGCACAGGCTATTGGTTTCGACAATTTCAGTGGCACATCCGTGTTTTCGCTGCAAATTGATGTTGACTAAAGAGTCATTGATTTCAGCTCCCTCAGTGTTGGTTCACGCCTGTCGTAGATTTGCAGTGGCGGACACAAATTGCTCCTTGCCAGTCTGGTTTGAGAATCGAATGGAGAAGAAAGAGCCGGATTCCGAGAGAATTCGGACGAGTTTGAACGCACAGCCTGGGACAGCCTCTTTTAGGCAGAGCAATTGCTCCGTTTTGATTTCTTTTTTTCTCAACTTTTGACTTTGGAAATGCGACGCTGCTACGAGGTACAAGAGTTTCAATTCGGTTTTGCAGACGGTGCATGAGCAGTTCTCGGCTCTTGACGCAGCCCACCTCTCAGAGACGTGCTCAGAGATGCAGAAAGTAAGAAGAAGATTTTGAACAGAATTGAATAGTATTGATAATATTGAATATAACTATATAATCAATCAAATTAAATACAATGAAATCATAGTTCAAACTAATTTGATAGTCTCTTATTATTTTACAGGATGCATTTACTGCAAGTGTTTTACTGTACAGGCAAGCTCCATCGACACCGCGGAGTTTGAATGGGGGTCCATTGGAGGAGATGTTCACAATGCAGGGCGCTATTGTGTTGTTGGTCCACTCCTCAGAACGTTTTGCACAGAGACTTTGCCCTTTGCTATTTGTTGTTTGCTTGACTGGCCGGGCGTTTGCAGACCTCCGAGGGTCTGAGCATCAGCTGTACATCATAAAGATAGTGCATTGCCCAAAAACATCATAGTCCTAGGCATGGTTTGCATTCTTGGGACTTTACTGATACCCAAGATAGCCGCGGTAGGAACTTGGAACATGCCAAGGCCGAAAGCGCTCTGAAGCGGAACGTGGGGAGATAACAAGCATCACTGAGGAGGGCACCAAGAAACAGCCGTCGCCTTGCCATCCTCCAAGTGACACGTTCTCACCACAGTAGGATTCAACACTTCTTCAACAGACGAAGCGCTTGTGCTTTGGCATTGTGCTGTAGACTTGAAACTGTTGGACATGAACTGCTGGCTTTGGAATTTCGATCGTTCTGTAAGTGTCACACTAGGCACGGGTGGTTTGCAAGTCATACTCAACTTGGGCCGGTTTGGTCTCACCGCAAGTGAGATTTTGAGTTGTGCATCTTGAGCGGGGGCAAGTGAGATTTTGTGTTGTGCATTGGAGGGGGGCAAGTGAGATTTTGTGTTGTGCATCTTGGAGCGGGGGCAAGTGAGAATTTGTGTTGTGCATCTTGGAGTCTTGGAGCGGGGGCAAGTGAGATTTTGTGTTGTGCATTGGAGGGGGCAAGTGAGATTTTGTGTTGTGCATGGGAGTGGGGGCAAGTGAGATTTTGTGTTGTGCATCTTGGAGCGGGGGCACGTGAGATTTTGTGTTGTGCATTGGAGGGGGGCAAGTGAGATTTTGTGTTGTGCATGGGAGTGGGGGCAAGTGAGATTTTGAGTTGTGCATCTTGGAGCGGGGGCAAGTGAGATTTGAGTCGAGCCCATTTTCAGAAGAGTAACCAGAAAGAGTGTGAGGCCTGCGGTAGTGCGTTTTGCAGTTGACATGACACAGCTTTTCTCAAAAACATCTGAGCCTGATCTAGCCTTTGAGGTCATCCCTGGGAACTAACATCTTAACATTTTGACACCACGCCTCATGTATAGGATGGTACTCGGAGAGCGGATGTCCCTGTTCAATAGATCCTTCGAAAGCCAGCCGGTACGGCTAAGCTGCAGTTGCTTCAAGCGAACGAAGTGAGATTGGGGGTCTGGGGTGGACCGTTTCCTTCTTTGCTTTTACTGGCGTTTGTTCCCCCCTTTTCAGGTGTGTCACATCTGACCTCGTGTCCATGTTAGGCACATTCTTTGTCTTTCCATCCTTTCCATCATTTCCATACTTTCCATCCTTTCCTATTCAACCTTCTATTCGTAACGTGCAGACGCAACAAATCGCTATGCTCGTGTCATTAACGTGACCAAGAGTCCATTCAGACAGCCTTGCAAGAAACTTCCTGATCACAGGACAAGTCAGGTGCGACTTGGGTGGAGCTGAACGTGCAGCTACTTCAAGTTACTGTCCGTGGAAGATACGCAGCTGCCCAAGCTTGAAGTAGAATGATGTGAGCATTCCAGTAGGTTTAAGAGTGCTATAGACATTTCAGTGAAAACATGTCAATGTTTTAAAACATACAAAGGCTTTAGCTTCAATTGTGGAGCGGAGCATCCCATCGCTAGCACCAAGGTCAGTAAACCACAGTAAAGCAAATGTGATCAGAAAGAAGGTCAGAAAAAGTCAAGACTACAAATGGCTCAAAGAGTTCCCATTTTCGAGAGTTCACCACGTTCACAGTGAGGTTCATATTGCATGATTTCATTTCTCAGGTCACGCCGCTTGAGGAGGAGACCTCCGGGCACTCAGACTTCAGAGACATTCTGCGTCTTCGTGGACGGGAAGCCAAAACCGTTCAATGCAAAGCGCTGAGAGAAACTCAGCAAAGCAATCAACCTTGAAGCAATAGGGGAGAACTCCGAACAACGACTTTAAAACATTTTAAAGCCTTGCGCTTGATTCCTGTCTAAATGCTCAGGCGCGGCCTTGCTTTCCACCGACCTTGTGAAGGTTAGAGAATTGCTATCTTTCCCATTTAGGACGGTTGTCCGCAGTTGTCTCTGAGTTGTCTCTTATTCTTTGGCACAGAATTGTGCGCTTCCTCATTGGCGAAGGACACTCCATTGGAATGAGCGACCAAGCAATGCATGAGACACAGCTTGGCATTTCACCCTGAGTTTGCTTTAGAATTGAGAACGTCCCGAGGCTCTCCCAGTGCTGACTGATGCGGACCGGATCTATGATGTCGAGGAATGCAAAGCAAAACTGAATCAAGCACGCAAAAAATCCAATCCCCTGATGCTGCTTTCTTACAGCTTTACTTTTCTCTCCTTTCCTCCTAAATTCTGTCTGTTGGTATTCCATAAAAGTCCTTATTTTTGTCTCTTGTTTCTTCTTGTTGCTTCTTGCACTTGGATTCTTTGGGCTTTCAATCTTCTGATTATTTGCAACACGTCTCCAGGATCTTGATGCTTCGGAGGGTTTCATTGCCGAGCTTTTTGAGTCAGCTTCTCAGAGCATCCCATCTGCATGTGGCCTTGTGGCGCTACACTTGAGAGACACCATGTTGGGACCGGATTTCCCAGTGAGATCTCAGATTGGCTAGCAGAATGCATGCTTTGCCAGCTGGATTTCATTTAGAGAGCTAATGACCTGTTGATACTTCCGCTCACAACTCCTACAGTCCTACAGGTCTCACTGTCCCTGCCCAGCATGCATTGACTTGTGCTTCAATCTGCATTGACTTTCTTTTCTTCTTTTCTTTCTTCATTTTTTGTTTTTAAAGATCTCCATCTCTGAAAGATACGACACGAAGCAGCTGCTTGAAATGCCTCTGCCAGGCCAGTACGCCGACAATTCTTCGCGCAGCCAGTGGTGCCCCAGGAATTCAAAGAGCTAGCAGAATGCAACAAATCAAAAAACATTGTATCTCAGACAACAAGTAGTTACTGTATACGGAATAGATTCTGTAGATTATATAGATTATATAGGAGGTTGACATAGTCTTTTAAAAAAGGTTGGTTTGTAAGATACATCATTCAGCCATCCTCAAATCCAAACTGCCTGTGATGAGTTGTGATATATGTACCATGAGCGGCAGGACATCCTATTTTTTCTTCAAGAAGAAATCCCTGAGGGAGCTGCAGCCGCCTGAGCTCTGAGGACATGGGACAGATGTCAAACGGAAAAACATTATCAAAGAAAATCATGAATCGTATAACATGATATAAACTAATTAATTACAATTTTTTTACCTGAAGATTTGTAGTCCTTTGATAACGGAGATGTGTCGGTTCTGACTCAGGCCGTCGCTGTTCTGACTGGAGTGCATCCTAGGCGCTGCCAGTGCTCCTTGTAATCCGTGACAAGATATGCTGACGTATGGAGATGTCGACAGGATTCGTGGCCGAGTGTGGAAAGAGGTCTTGGTTTTCCGAGCACAGGACCAAGTGACAGGAAAAAATTATACAAATTTCCATTCGCAGAGAGACTTCAGATGCTTATTGGTAGAACCGATTCTCTGGGGGGCTTCACTTTTAGAGCTGCACATAGCTGCTCTACTTAGGAATTGCGAGTTGTTCACATCTACGGCATCCTGAACTATGGAGGGCAATGCCATGCTCTCAAAGGGAGAAACTTCATGGCTTTGCCCAGGGCTTTATGTGTCGCCCAGGCTATCGACGCTTGGAGTACACCACAAATTGCAAATATGCGCTGTCAGGCAGATCTAATGATTGCACTTCATGTTGCACTACATTTTTCAACATATTTTATATATCTATCTATTTGTAAAACATATATATTTCTTTGATTTTGTAATTATTTGTCTATATTCACAATTTCCCTGACTTTGAAGCTGTGTGATGGAGATGTCAGCGTTCCGGAAGGCTTACAGCCAGCTCCCCAAAATCGGCCATCACCATGGCCGGAGTGGGGACGTCATCAGGCAGTCCAGGGATGTCCAGGGATTTCCAGGGTCCTATGGGGTCCTTGTTTCTTCAAGTTCGTAGAACTCCTATCATCCTGGGGTCCTCACGAAGGCCGGCAAGCCTGAGACGGAGCCCAAAAACTTTCCACCAAGTGTTGTGCTCTCCAGAACTTTGGTCCGTGCGAGCCTTGGCGAAGAATTCCTCTTTCGACAGACTTCCAGAAGTCCTCTTTTGTCCTCATTCCTTTCCTCTTTTGTTCTCTCATTTCTATTCATTTCTCTCATTTCTCTCTTGGAGGCCGACCTCCGGGCAAAGGAACTGGTGAAGATGGGCGGGAGCCACTGGATGACGCAGCTCAATGGTCAGACGGAGCCGCAGCTGTGCATCTGCATGGCCTTTTGGCGTTGTCGATATTGACGACGCTACAGAACTTACAACGCTTCATTGATGGTCTGCATAAGTTCGTTCTAGCAACTAGGGTACCTCGTTTCACAAGAGGATGAATCAATCAATATACTAATATACTTCACACTTCTGCGTCTGTAGGCAAAACCGTTTGGACGAGTGAGAAAACCACACAGACACATAAACGAATGGATTTCCCACCTGCACAGCAGTGAGGAATGGAAGGGGAGGGAACTGCAGGGAGGATATAATGAGCTTTTGAATGCTTTTGAAATACATTTTTCGAACCCCAAGAAGATGATAAGAGATTACTTGGCTTTGCAGGACGAAGGGCAAATAGTGAAAGGGGACTGCAATCGGCTGATCTTTTTAAAATCCCCTCAGCTGTTTGCCACCCGTACCCGCTGTACGACGTTGGATGCCCCAACCAGTTTGGTTTTTCTTGGTCCCGGGGGTCAAAGGGCTGCACCGCAATTCCATACCGCAGTTTCCTGCAACGTGTTACGCCACATCCAAATAAACAAGAGACCACAAACCGCAACAAATCGCAGAGGGTCGCGGTGCTTGCCGTACTGATACTGCAAGAGTATGGTATGTATGCTTTAGATTCTTCGAGGGCAGTGGTAAGCAGGTCAAGCTCAAACCTGGTGAACGTACTGCAGAAATACACTTTTTGAGGTTGAACCCGCGTGAGTAGTGTTACCAAATTGTACCTCTCTCTTTTTTTTTTCTCTCTCTCTCTCTAAATGTCTGTGTGTATATACATGTTATATATATAGATGTATACATATTTGCATACTACACTCTTGATATTTTCACGGTTTATTTGCAAAACCTAGCATACGCCGCGGGCTAGATTGGACTAATACTTGCAAGACCATATTTTATGCCTGTAGGGGTTGCCGCTGGTTGTAAGCTTCGTCAGTAGCTCTTAGCAGGCTACTTGACCTGACTTTGTTATAGTATGATTTAATGTCGGAAACATGTTCAAACAAAATAGATCTGAATAAATCTAGATACAGGTTTTCTTTTGGTTAGCTATCAATTTTCTATTGGTGCCAAGGTTTGCTTTGTTGCACCTGTATATTCTATGTATTTTGGACATGTTTTCCTTGATCTTATTCAATAATTTGTGCGTTCAGTTTCATACCAAAAGTGTTCTGGCACTTGGTGCCATGACAAGAGCTCATCTGCTTGCGTTTCATTGGTGACTGTGCCCATTTCAATCGAAGTGTATCTTGTTGTTGACATCAAAGATACATTGTTATCTTCGTTGATTTCCAGATGTAACGGGCAGGTGTTGCCTTTGGAATGGCAATGGCAACTTTGAATGATCATTTTGGCAGGTTCTACAAGCCTGTTGAAACTTGACATTCCCCTGGAAGTTGTCATGAATTTGCTTAGACACTGTTGGACATTTGATTAAGCAAGCAACAAAACATAAATGTGGAACAGCTGTTTTCATTGATAAGATATGTTTGTACAACATTTATTTTCAGATGTACACAGTACACAGTCAATTTTTTGGTTTGCAAGTTGTGAGTGTAGGAGATGTAAGCGAAGAGGAAGATGACGAAGGCATTGTCCTTTGATGCAGATCTGTTTGAGCAGATACACGGTCTTTCGAATTTTAGGCCATCAATCACCACTTGTGAGGTAACAGGATGATTTTCGCACATTGGGTGCTGTCAGAGATGCTGAATGAAAATTCTCACAAATCGATCTCAATGTCAATTCTCAATGACACAGTGACTTCTGACGATTTAGTGGGCAGATGGCGAGATACGGCCGGCTATAGATTTCAGGCGAGCGAACTGTTTGGGAACGAGCTCAACGTGAGGGGGAGTACCGAACCTGGTTGGCTGACGTCTGGAGAAGGGCCAACTTGTGTACGCTAAGCTTAGCTTTGACATTTGAAGCTTAGTTTGCTTTCTTATTATGTTGTTTTTCTTGCTTTAGCACCATATCATGCAAAGGAAAAAGGGTTTGCATACATATGAATAGAAATTTAGTATGTAATGTGATGTGATGTGATGTAATGTGATGTGATGTGATGTGATGTAATGTAATGAGACGCACTGTAACTCAATGCAATGTAATAAAACGCACTGTAACTCATGCAATGAAACCCAACCTAACTCCATGCAATGGAATTGAACCCAATGTAGCTCAATGTAATGCAATGAATCGCAATGTATGTCAATGTAATGTAATGAAGTGCAATGGGTATATGCCAATGTAATGCAATGAAACACAATGCAACTCAATGTGATGTAACAAAATTCAATGGAACGCAATGCAATGTACTATGTACGTATTGTAATTTGATGTAATTTGTAAATTGTATGAGAATGTATGAGAATGTACGATATTGTAATATCATTTGTAATAACACAAGATGTAGATTTGCAGACTTTCAAAACGTCTTGGGAGCGTGTCCCAGGCAGTATTTGCCTCAACGAGTCTTGGAGGTGCAGCCCTGGGTGACCTCTCCTCAGGGGGCACAGGAAACACCTGCAGTGTGCGACAGAGAGGCAAAAAACAAAGGTTAAAAGGAGTATTAATAAGTATTGATACAATATATATATATAGAGTAAAAGGAGTACTAGAATATAGAGAGAGTAAAACATAGAGAATACTCTCTAAAACATTCAGAGAGTAAGTGTGGGTAAGGAAGCACAGAGTACTCCAAAGGAGTACTCAGGCAGCATGGAATGGAGTAATGTAGTAATACTCATGGGGTAAAGCAAAGCAATTTCATACACAAGATCCAAGAGTACAGGTCTTGCAGGCCAGGTGCCTTTCAATTTGCCATCATTTCTGGAAAGCGCAAAACAAGCGGCATCCAGACCACGGTGATCAGCCTCCAACCTGATGGTTCTTTTCAACGTGAGTTTATGTGGATCCCTTTTCAACTTGTGAAGCATTTTCAACTTGTATGTCTTCACATTTTCAGGAACTCTTTTTCGGAGCACTTCTAGCATTTCAGCTCTTGTAGATGCAGCCGCAGGGGCTTCTTCCAGAAGCTCTACTGAGTACATATCGCTTTTACCAGTTCCGAACTCAGTAGCAGCTTAGCATTTGACTCGCGACCATGTGGCTGCAGAATTGCAAGTGACACTTGAGATCTTGACTGTACTTACTTTCTTCAAACAGTTTGTCAAGTGAAGACTTTACTGACAGTCCTTACAGTGTCCCCACAGTCTGTTCTCAGCAAGATGTAGTGCCAAATTACCCAATGATGGCCTAGTATGACTTCCGCCCGATCCGTTTCAGTGCTGCATGTGACAGCAGAGACTCCACACAGCACCAGAGAAGATATTATGTACAAAATGTCCTTACATGTGCAAGCTTGTCCAAGCACAGAACAAGAGTCACATATACCCAACACTCATGGCGCAAAGTCTTACAGTAGATAAGATTGTGATTTGCTCCAGCGACAAAGCAGGAAACAGGCATAGCCAATGCATACTTCTATGTAGGTCAAACATATGCCTGTAGGGACTATTTCAGTACTGGGTCCCTTTCGCAACTGGTTATGTTGAGGGTTCTGTTCGTGCACTGCTTGGATGAGTGTGATACAACAATGGACTTGCACAAAACACACAAACAGAAGTCAGTTTTACATTGGAAGTAGGATCATGAGGGTGTGGCCTCCCACCTTTATAGCCCTGGTTGTGCCACAGTGATCTTGCTATGGAAGCCGGGAAGAGGTCACACATCCTGTCAGCAGGAAAGGTAACGGTTGTTGGCTTTCTTTCATGTGCCCAACAAATCCTCAAACCTCAATTCTGAGCATGCAACACTGAGAACCCAAAGCCACACAAGGATGGAGGTCATATTTGCATACTGTATGTCAATTAGTTCATGTTTACTTTATGCTGGTCCATTCTTCTTCATATTTGTCCTTCCCACCCCTCGGCTTTCATAACTGACCCCCCGATCCTCAAGCATTCCAGCTGAAACTCACAATGCTGAGAGCTGGCCTTTGCGCTTAGGACAAACGCCTGGCCCCACCGAGTGATCCATGGCTACAAGGCACTTGCCAACTGTCCTTCTCAGATCATACTGAAGCTCAGAGGAAACCAAAAATGAAGCAGGACACCGACATTCCGTTGGCGTTTTCGACCATTTTTGCTTCGATTCACTTGTGGCAGTTGAACGAGCAGAAAGAGGAAGAGGAAGAATCTGGAACACCGCAACATTTTGTGGAGGCCGGATACTAGCTCCTCTGAAGATTGTCGGCTTTTAGCAGTTCTTCTCAGCAGCTTTGCCACACCATGACTTCAAATCAAAACCAGATTTCGATTTTAAACCCTTGCCAGCGACTACAGCAACTAGTCCATGATCAAACTACCTGTTGGGTTTAGATTCCCAATCCCGGTCCCCGTGGAACGACCTCACCAGGCTTTGGAAATCTGATTCGTGCTGCTCTGTTTTTTGTTCCCATTTCTTCCGTATTTCTTCAACCAGAGTCCCACTGTGTTCCAATGTGTTTCACTCTTTATGTTTTTGGAGATTGTGGTGTCCATTCGTATGTCAATACGGCTGTGGGTCCAAACCCTTTTCTCTTGTTGATTGTCCCCCAAAAACGGCGGTGAACAGCATGTTCGTGGTGGAAAGCATGTCGTCCATTCTCGGCCATCTTTGGTAGTCAGACATAACCATATCTTCAACTGGCTGTCCCAGTAGACATTGCAACTTGCAGCACTGAAATACGCCTCCTTCCATCTCCTGCACCTCTGGAAAACCGGTCCAACACGAATAATATTTCAACGTTTTTTTGTTATTTTGGCTCTTCTTAGAGTTGTAAACGTGAACTTTTGCCGGCGCTTGAACTGCAAGTTGGAATGTTATTGAACCCCCCCACTAAGCTAGAAGTTTAAAAATGCTGCATATGAAGTGCTACAGAATGCATGCGGAATGTATACAGAATGCAGATCCTTGAAGACTTGACTACAGTGAAGCTATGCCTCGAAGCAGAAACACGTTTTCAGTTGCACAGCTGACACCACGTGAAGCCTTTTCCAAACATTTCTCACAGGTAACAGGGGCAGAAATCCTCAACCATGCTACAGATATCAGTGAGACCTCTATTTCTAGGACAACTAGGCTTTCCCTGGGTGATTTCTTATCCTTCTCGTGCATTTCTAACGGAAAGCACCAGTGCATTTTTTGGCACCAGCGCCATTTTAGTTGCATATGATTGTTAGACACTTCGAACCTTCCAGCCTGCTCAGTCTTTGAATAGTGCCTGCACTTCCCAAATCTCAGTGAACATAGAGAAGTGCGGTCCGATGTGGAAGCGAGTAGTGTGTCAAGAACTCATCAATTTGTGCTCGGCACCAGCTTTATGATTTCCGATTGTACTCTTTCGCTAACCTGGAGCAGTGACTCACCCAGTTTGGGCAAGGTTTCCTCAAGCGTTGCTTTGACCACCAGAATCTGATTGGCTCCAAAAAGGAGTCCTTTCGGAGTCCTTTCTTCGTTCCTACTTTGAACACACATCGATCTACAACGGATCTTCTGCCTGGAGTGCTTTGGCAACTGAGTGCTTTGGCAACTCGGCAGGTCCGGCTTGTGAAGAGTGCGGCTGTTATCCCGACCAGGACACTGGATCTCCTGTGCCATTTTACGGAAGCAGCCAGCAAACCTCGAATCCATGCATTTCTAGTCTAGTCCTAAGCATCCTAAGCATCCTAAGCATCCTAAGCATCCTGAGCCTTGCATGTCATATTGTAGAGTTGTAGTTTGGAAGTAGAAAATGCTGTGCAGACCCATCGCATGTTCGATTCAGCATTTCAAGTTTGCAATCATTCATCATTTGTATGATTTTTTGCGTCATAGCGGTTGCTTGTCGCCAATAATCCAAGCTTAAAGATGGACTGAATGCTTTTCCGTGCCTTTACTGCATTTGCTCCTCCAGGTATCAGAATTCAATATTCTAAGGTCTAAGATTTTTTTGCTACTCCTTTATTATAGGAACTTCCCAGAAGGAAAGGCCAATGCTGCCAATGCTTGCGCTTTACCTAG
Source organism: Symbiodinium kawagutii (assembly GCA_009767595.1). Lineage (NCBI taxonomy): Eukaryota > Dinophyceae > Suessiales > Symbiodiniaceae > Symbiodinium > Symbiodinium kawagutii. The sequence continues at coordinate 191,455 of VSDK01019540.1, read as the reverse complement.
AAGTTGCCATTGCTATTCCTTTGGGTGCTGGCCGTGCGTGCTTTGGTGCCTTGGTATACGCATACAATCTTGTCATATCTTCTATAGATGTCTATTAGATGTCTATAGTTCACACATTGATCTTCCAGATCTTCAAACTGTCGTACTGTGGATCTGCATGCTGTGCGACGGGCGTTGCTGTTTTCACAGAGATCGTGCCGCGTTGAATGCCATTTTGCTGGTGTCACTGTAGTCTTGGCCACCTTTTTGCTCTCTGTTTCTGTTTGGCTCATTGAGCTCAACCAAGTCAGACAATTCTTTTATTCGCCAAACATCGGAGTCTAGAGCAAGGTCCAGAGTTTTAACAGTCGCTGTTTTGAATCAGGACACGAGGTTGGCAAGCAACTGTTGCATTGCATTGTCACTGACTCAGTTGGTTCACTGAACGTGTTGTTTCAAGTGTTTTGGGACTGAGGTCCTGGCCGGCCAACCTACTACTTGCTGAATCTGCTCTATGTTCCTTGCTTAGTCATTGCTTAGGGGTGGCTCTTTTTTTCCAGTGCCCCGCTACTGAGCCAGCTCGCAGCATGTTCTTGGATCTTTGGCCGAGGCTTCTGAGGGCTCGTATGGGTCTCAGAGAGGCAAAGAGTGGATCTTCGTAAGAGGCAACAGGGAACAGTCGGAACAGTTCCACTGTCTCTCTATGTCTCTCTCAGTGCTTTCATATCTTTCATCTTCGTTCGATTCGTTGATGTTTGTTCGCCTTTGCCAAGTTCCAATCTGAGGCCCTTGCACTCGTTGGCTCGCACACTGACCCGCTTTGAGGCGGCATGGTCCTGCCTTTGGGCTGTGTGTTAACATTGGGTAAGGAGCAGTGGGGTATCATAGGCATTGCAAAACATCACTCTTTCTTTTCATGAGGACTTGTCCCACATCTTGGCTTGGACCAGCAAAGACCTCAGCGATTCTCAAGGTTTTTGGCAGAAAATCTGGATCACTGGAATCACTGGATCACTTTTTGATTACTCAATTACTTTCTAATTCTACTTTTTTTTTACTTTCTAATTTTCGTTTTTTTTTTTTTTAAAGTCACTTTTCTGAGTACAGGAATCGCAGGAAGTCGGCCGCAGGTCTAGGCTCAGACACGGTAGTTTTTAGGCTGCCCTGTCTCAGCCCGGACATTTGCAGCATCCTCAAAAGGACACTGGACAAGGACAAGTCATGACAATAAGGGCAGATGAAATGAAGTCTATGAGAGAAATGAACGAGCCCACGAAGTCTGTGCTTCAAGTCTTGCCTTCGAGGTCACCGTCGAACGTAGTTTGGAGCTGCCTGCCACAAAGTTGACATGGTCGGGTCCTTGTTTGCTTTGGCACAACGCTCTTACAGAGTTTGCGTGACCATTTCAATGCAAGCCGACAGCAGTTCGGAAGTTCTTGAATGAAGTGAGATCGCCTGCAACTAGGAATTTGCACACTCCTTTCTCAACTCGTTGTGAAGTGATTCCTCTTCGGCAATACAAACAAGTTGGATCGAGTTGGCATGTTGCATTCGCAGGTCTTGGTATGTGAATGTGTGCATACATGTGCATGAAGAAAGGAGTTGCCTTGCAGCACTGAGGTGCAGCTGCCATGGTTACTACCATTTGCCTTGCTGATTTCGGCGAGTTCAAGCCCCATCACCAAGGCCTGAAGATCAATCGCAGCGTTTCTCCAACATCACAAATACATACTCATATAACTCATATAACTCATATATATTATAATATATATATATATTTACTGGTATAATGTATCTGTACTTTTCTCTAGACACATTGAATGTTTGATGCACCTGACCGGTGCGCATTTTACAAAGTAGTCTATGCATGCATGCATATATGTGGGCAAATTTACAGGAATGACTTGCAGAATAGGGTATAAGAGATGCAGATACAATGCAGATTACTGTACAAACCTTGAAACAATACAGTTTGCACATTCCTG
>VSDK01019540.1:140724-181982 GCA_009767595.1 Symbiodinium kawagutii | reverse complement strand
TTGTTGCTGCTGTTGTTGTTGTTGTTGTTGTTGTTGTTGCTGCTGCTGCTGCTGTTGCTGCTGTTGCCAATGTCATCGTTGCCATTAGTTTTTGATTGTTTTGATCGTGTTGATAGTAAAGACGATGGAAGACCATGGAAAGGATGGCAGCAGAAGCAACGACAACAACAATCTCAAGAATTTGGAGACGGCGAGAAAATTGCTCGTGCGCAAGAAGTAAGATGCAGGATCTGGCGTCTTCAGCATGCCAAATAAATCGAGAACACACCTGCGCTTAGATTTGATTTGATTGCGAGTTTTGCTTGGAGTGGAATGCTTGTTCTGCGAGTTTTTGCCAGCTGATTTGATTTAGAAGTGGTCTTAAAAGTACTTCCGACTCATATAATGTCACCAAGTATCTGGTTTTCTACATATGCACAATGGTACGTCTCATATCTATGAATATATATATATATATATACATATCTATATATATATATATTCATGTGTGTACACTATATAAATAAATATGTATATAAGAACACTACACTATATATATATATATACACACTACATATTTGCACATGATGTGGACATGAACAGTTGGTTTTTGCGAAGGCAGAGGCCTCCGAACTCCAAAAAGCTTTGACAACGCTGGCAGAAACTGAGGCTTGAAGATGTCCTGAGCGTGTGCTGTGATTAATCAAACGCTCACAAGTTTCTTTGAGTCCATTTCTTGTTTGTTTGTTTGTTTGCTTGCTTGCTTGCTTGTTTGTTTGCTTGCTTGCTTGCTTGCTTGCTTGCTTGCTTGCTTGCTTGTTTGTTTGTTTGTTTGTTTGTTTGTTTGTTTGTTTTACTTTCTTTTTTGCGTCTTTTTTCTTTTGTGTTCCCAAGTTCACCGCCAGGTCAACATGACGCAGCTGCGAGAGAAGGAGAAAGCACAGTTCCATTTCAGCAAGAAGAGCTGAACATGACCACGATACGACACCTTTGCATCCAGCCTTGCTGAGTTGTGAAGCGATTCGATATGCGCCTCACAGGCAGCCAAAGTGCAACCAGCCCTGTTAGACTGTTAGACCCTTTTCATCCCTTTTCTAAGGTTTGAAAAGACAGTCCCGGAGGTGAAGGCTGAATGGACCCAATTGTGATATCATGTTTTCCTGTGCGCTCACACTATCATGCATGATCAAGATGACAAAAACCTTGGCATGTCGCTTTGGAGTTCAGTGCAACTGGTTTCAACCATTCTCTCCCTCACCACTTTGTGCTATCGAGCGGTTCCCGATTTATATTCCAGCTTCGTGTTTGCGTGACATACGGCACGCTTTGTGGGACTTCTCTGGATGCTCCAAAATGAAATTCCCAGCAGATTCTCAAAGATCAAGCGTCTGTGACCAGTGGCTTGGAAGGCTAGAATTCCCCTGAAAGCATCTGTTCCAAATCTCTTTGCACAATTTTGCACACTACAGAGCTATCATGTGCTGCGCAAGTGATCATTTGCTGTCTCCAGTCCTGCTGATGGGGTCAGATTGACAGTCAACATGCAGACTTTGTAGCTCCAATGCAGAGACAAGATGAGACAAGAGCATTATTAGACTGTACAATGAGTGAACAAAATAGGTTTAACCTTGGAATTGCATTCAGTTTCGACAGGGTTTGACTCGACGCATTTGTGTGAGGAAAGCCTTGACGGTGTAAAAACAGCCTTAAAAGTCCTGCGTGAGTCCCTCATTCGCATTTGGAATGTTTGGATTTTTGCTTTTGAGTGGGCAATCCAAAACGTTCGGGATGTGCAGCTGTAGAAATGATTGACTTGGAGTTCATCAGGTACTATGGCGGAAAAAAGACCAAATCAACCGAAAATGCAGGTGTCGGGGAAGAGCTTTTCGCAAGCTTCGAATGTTTGTGGAAGAGCTACTGGCATGCCCAAATAGAACCCACACCAAGCAAATGCTTGTGAGGCACTGCAACAGGAGTCATTGGTATGTTGGAGGCAAGGACTTGTCGACTGAATTCAAACAACTACAGGATACAAATGGAAACACAATCAAAGTGGTGAGCTGCTGGCGTTTCGTGGCTAGACCTTGTAGGTGGTTGAATCGGATTTTGCAAAGAACCTGGCACAGATGCGAGTGACTGAAGCAGCAGCTGAGGCGTTTACACTTCAACTGCACTTCTTTTCCATTTCTTTCATTTTTGCATCTTCATTTGCATCTCTTCATTTGTTCTTTCAAAGTCTTTCCTTTTTTGCGATTTCCCGTGACTTAGTGCAGTGCCAGGGTGACTTCCAGAAAGCTCTGGAGGCGCCTTCGAGCGAGTGTCAACTCTGTCAACTACTTAGCTTAGCTTATCTTGTAAGACGGCTACCACACTTTTCTCCGAAAGGACATGAAGCTGGAAAAGGCTCGTAAAGAAAAGGACATGCAATACAAAAGCCAGGCAGGACCTTCAGGAGGCTTTTTCAAAGTCCATGTTCCAAACTCGTGAAAGAACATCCCATGTGAGATCCGACTTACGATCATGGTGTCACTTGGCCGACATAGCCCTCGGAGGGAGCGCAGCGCTTGCAGATAGATCTTCAAGAGCTGCAGAAACACTGGCAAAGCTTAGCGCACAGAGTTTGAGTTCGCTTGATGATGATGACGACGGAACTATTCAGTTGCAGCTGGATTTTGGCGGATGTGTTGATTCGTTGGTTTGATGGGTTATGATCTGTTATGCGGGTTTTTTTAGTTCCCAGATGTTGCCAGGTCAGATGCGGAGAATTCTCAGACAGAGTTGTCTGCCATCGAGGAGTTCAACAATGGTCTCACAGCTTGATGCCTGGTGACACGACGATCTTGGCTGCGTCTCACCTCACCTGTGGCATCCTATGGTGGTGCACCTTCAAGTGCTACACAATGCATTTTATTGAGATGTCTCGAGTGTTATGTGTTGGGCTTTAACCTTTTCAATTCCTTACCGCACATGTGTGTCAAAAGAAGTCAAAAGAGCCAAGGTGGTCACAGTTTTTTCAGTTGGCAGCGACTCCTCGTATGGATACACCTGGATTAGGAGCCTGTGGCAGACGAATTTCTGAGGCTGAGTGCTCCGTTCCTCCAGAGAGCTTCAAGGACACTGCAACAGCCGTAAACGTGGACCTTCACCTGCACATGCAAGTTGTAAGAAGTACATGAAGAATTAAAGTAGTATGCATTAACAAGTACATAATGGCAACGATTGAATTTGTAGATGATGCTGTGATGACATTGCTCCTATAAGACACAGAAGAAGTGTCTGACATTGGTTGATGTTGTCAGGACAAGCAAGCGAAACGACAGGAGGGAATTGAGGGGCTCAAAAGTGCCGAAGCCTCATGAAGCACTCATGGAGATCTGTTTAGATTCATTTTCTTTTGTAGCAGATGGATTCACACACACACACAGTCCTTAAATGCAGACATACAAATTTGTTTGGATCGAATCATGATAACCAGCTCGAATCTTGAAAAGCGCTGGACGTAGCAAGGCTTTGGAAGCATTGAATCAAGGCGGTGCTAACCTCCTGTGGCAGCCTCAGAAGTTTGGAACAAGCTCAACCAGCATCAGCATTATACGATAGTTCAGCAAGAAATTTCATGTGCCATCGCTCTGCGTAGCTGTCAACCGCTTCACGGGAGACATTTCATGGTTTATCCCGAGAAGGATGCATAAGTTTTCGCGCTGCTAATCGGTGTCACTGCAGGCAATCCCAGAATGAAGTACACGAAAGCCAATTTAGATGGTTGAGGGGTAGCAGACTGCAGAAAAAAGCAGCTGACATCCTTGACGTTGACGCGCGTCAAACGTGAGTCTGAATCGTTTTTTGGGAGACAACGGATCTTGCTCTCGCGATCTGTTGCTGCAAAAACAGTGCTGCAGAGTGGGGTGCGTTGGAGTGCAAAAACAGTTGATGAGGACGGTGAGACAATGCGAGACATAGCCCATTTTGACACAATGAAGTGGTGCGGATAGTTCCATTGCCTGAGTCAGGTGTCGACCCCCAGGCTTCAACATCCAAGCCATCTATTGACCTCGTGGAGCTCCCACGACTGTCAGTGAACTTCAAAAGCGTGCAGAAAGGCGGAGACTTGAAAGCACACCACTTGAAAGCCTTGAAAGCTTTGAAAGACAAAATATGACAAAGGAACGATTCCTTGAGCTGTCTGCAGATGGTGAGCTGCGGCTGTACTGTGTGGACCATGGAGATCTCTTTTTGTCGAAAGCTCGGGATCTGTGTGGACTTTCACCGTGGCGACAGTGGCGGTGGCAATGCTTCGATGCTTCGAATGCTCCGAGGCCAAATGGAACACCAACGGCTCTGCGCAGCGAAGCTGCCAGGCTCCTGGCGCCTCTTCCGCATGTTCGCATCTCAGAAACCGAACTTTTTTTTCATCTTTAGGAAATTCACTTTATTCAAAAAATGAATTCTTTATCAAATAGATTCTTTATTGATTTTATTTTGAGTATATCATTCAGGCCATGTATTGTGCAACGGGTTGCTTATTTTTTGCAACCATTGCATACGTACATGTGTTTTGTCGTTGATGTTATATTGTACCGTATACTTGCACTGCACTGTGGTATTTTTTTGTATTGGATTCGTATCGTATTGCGTTGGATTGTGTCATATTTATTGTTGCCTGTTGTCTTCTACGGTATTGCGTTATACATCATTGTGTTACACTGCTTTGCAGTTTGGCCCAGACAACTCAGGATAGTATCAATCCAAGAGAACCTATCTGAACTGTAGAAACGTGCCACAATACATATATGTATATATATAAATATATATATATACATATAAGTTGTGTGTATATATGTATGTCACATCTGCATTTTTCAAAAGCCATTTTCTATGCCTGTGTATTTTGTGTGTGTGTGTGTGTGCAAGTGCATGTCTGCACGTTTGTGACGCCACAAGGCGAGGCTGTGTAGCATGTGCTGTGCCACCCACCTCTGTGCTGAATCTTGCTCTTTACTGCGTTGCATCCTGTCTACTGCGTTCTGTTGCATTCTCTTTCTCATGCAGTGTCAACTCAAACACACCGAACCGTACACAGATCACACTAGTCACTAGTAGATAGTTTGCGTGTGTGCATGTGATAGTGCGATATAGTGCAAGCACAGATGCAGACATACTTGTAGCACAGTGTAATGTTGTACACCGTACGTGGTTCGGAAGTCAGTGATTTTGTAAGAAACACATGGAGTTTGTGACCTGTGAGTACAGTGAATGCAAGATACTCTTGAAATCTTCTGATCGTCACTCTTGTATTGATACGCATGAATACTACTGGTAGCAGAAAAAAAATGCGACCAAGCCATGGATGAGAATCCGCAATCGTATTCAACAACGAATTTCAAAATGCTTGGGCTGATCCCGAAGGCTTTGCTGCTGCAGACGGAGAATTCTGAATTTCACGTGCTTTGCTCGATCCCTAACTTCTGGAAGGGAGATCATTGCAATCCATTGCATGCGTGTGACATGCGTGACCCCTTGGCAAAGATTTTCCCACCGCGACTGGAGCTTTGTGTATCGCAGCGCCAGGTCCGAACGTCAAAGTGTTCAGGCCAAAGCTGCGCCACTCTTCGATTCGCCGAAAATCGGTTCTTCTCAGAAGTCGTTTGGCCTTGCTTCGCGAAGGCCTATCATCGATTCTGATCCGTTCTCGACCGAACTTGTCTTTGCTCGTCATGGTCTCAGAAAAAATCCTTTTTCGTGAATTGCAGTGGATCTGTATCGATTGCAGGAGCTGACTTTAAGTGGAACAAGAATGCCCGCAACAAGAGCTTTCTGTATCCCGTGACCCCGTGTTGGTCGACAGTGCTGGGCGTAGAAATATTTTTGTACAAATGTAGCAGAATCAGTTGGCATACCAGTTCCGAGGGTAGAATTGCTAGATGCCCTGTGCCTCTCTGTTCGTCTCTGGGTATCTCTGTGGCAGGTACACCCAACTTTGTCCTTTTTGCAAACGATTTGATCTCAGCCTTGGCACAGTGGGCCTCTGTCACAGCTGATTAGTCACTTTTCCTTCTGCCCTAGTGATCATGACTGCAGTGGTGAGGCCAACCCAAAATTCTGCCTTGTACTTACTACTGCTTCAATGGCTACATCGCAATCATGGTGAAGCGCTGAAGCCTTAGTTTCCTGTTGGAAGTCCCGTTTAACTTAAGAGTTTGCTCAAGAAGTTGTAGTTTTGCAAGCTGTCAATGAATTGCATCTAGGATAATCTTGGTTCGTCGTTTCCACTGCCCTCTCCAGCATTCTCTAGGGCGGCCTTGGTAAACAGCATCGCAACTGACGATCGCAGTTGGCTCAGAAAAAACTCCGAGCATTTCTTGGAGATATCACCACTTAGGAGCAAGAAGTCAAAGAAATGAAAGGATCACATGGAGTCACCGGTCACTAGTATTTGTTGTGAGAGTTTGAAATTCTGAGGCTTGGATGCTGGAGAAGCGCAGATCTTCGAGCAGTTGGGCATCATCGCCAATTTCTTAAGTTTGAACTTTCCTGACTGTGAATTTTGCTGAAGAAACTTTCAATTCACTGAGGGTGATGCAGATGCTGACACCTGCGCCATTAGGTGGCTGGGCTCAGTGCTGTAAGTTTGTGCACAGACACGAGTTGCTGTGAATCCTCAATGTTGGATATGTACAAAGTATGTACGGAGTACATCTATATAAGTGCTGCTTCTTAGAATCTTGACAGAGGACTGCTTGGAATCTCTGCGAGGCTTCAGATCACCCTCGCGATGTGCAATGCACCGGGACTAGAGTGGCCATGGGAGAACTGCAAGGAGGCACCGATTGAAAGATTGCCAAAATTGAACACCGGAAACCCCTCATGTCTTGGTAAATATGACACCTTTACTTTTGACCTTGCGCCAAAGGTGCAAGGCTACCTGCCAGAAGCTCAGAATATGAATCAGTGCAAGTCTGCCGGCAAAAAGTAGGTAGCACTTGACAGCTTGAAGTGCACACCGTTCAAATCCTTGACATTTCGCATGTCGAGGAAGAAGCTGTCGCATGTTTCTGCGCGATGCCGACTTTCATTGGCAGAGGAAATCCGAGTGTCGAAGCCTCAGAAATCGAGCCGTTTGCAGAGCTCACAGTAGTGCTTCGCACATGTCTCAATACGTCTCGAAATGTCGCACCTGTTCACTTCTTTCGTACCCTTGAGTAAGTTCGACTCGCAACACTCGAATTCTCTCAATCCTTCAGTCTTCGGTAATGCAATCAAGAAAATCAAGGCATTTTCAAGCATTTTGTGTTACTTCCTGGACTTAGGCTCCGTATTTGCTCGGACGAACGAAAGCGGAGGGAATTGGTGCGTGCAGAGGTCAAGGCAGGGCTTTGGTCCATTTTAGGACTAGAATTTAAGACCACAAATTTGAACAAAGGGGGAACCAAACAACCCTGAAACTAGGGGTGCTCCGACAACTTTCTTGTCACGTCTTAAGATGTTTCGCGCCACACTGGTGCAGGCCATGAAGAGGCAATTCTGGGGCATCTTGGATTGAGACTGCAGAGTGTTCTTCAGACCACATGCTTTGGGACAGAGCGCGTGCACATCTGTGTGCGCCAAGGCTACTATGGAAAGGTCAAGCTCCAGCTGGGCATTTAGTGTATGGACACAGTGACGACCACTTGGAGCTCTTTTGTGCTCTGGATGATGACAGATCCATTTTTGTTGTGGCAAAGTGGACGATATGGCATCTGAGATGTCTCTCCTGTAAGTTTGCTGCCTAAGTTCAAGGATTTTCTTCTAGGGATCTCTTGATGATGATTTCATTTGATTTCATACGACTTTCTGAATCTTTCTGATCTTTTGACAAGGATCTCTGTTTGTCTCAAGGCGCTACCACAAGATATTGACAGATGCCATGGCAGCCTTGGAGGCAACAGCTGAAGCCTCAGTGGAAGCAGTGGCTTCAGTGAACCCCCAACATAGCAAGAAACCTGACAGAAAGAAAGGAGAGAACGAAATGAGAGAAAGAAATGAGAGAAAGGAAATGAGAGAAAGGAAATGAAAGAAATATGAGAGAGAAATGAGAGAAAGAGAATGAAAGACATGAGATAAATGCAATCAGAAAGGGATAGAAGAAAGGGATCAGAAGGGAACACATTTTTGTGATTTTTGTCATGCCAGATTGTGTGGCAGGATGCCGCCAATTCCAATTTGAAAAGTTGTCTCTGAAGTGGGATGGGGAACTTTCGAATTCTGTGCTGAGGCTCAAGATCACCGAGAACTGCAAGATTGGCTGAAGCAGCGTGGCAGATTTGGAGTGAAACTGACGTCATTATGAACCCAGGCATTGAAACCTCTCATTGTTGCAGACCTTTGATCTCAAGCAATGATGTTTTTCTGGAAAAGCAAAGGACTCTAGTATAGAATTCAAAGAACTTGAGCAGGTCAAGACACTGAAACATGGCTAGAAACATGGAGCCATTGAAATGCTCAGCCCTTTGAACAGGTCCCAACAGGCTACCACCATACTCCAGCACTGTACATCCCAGAATATCATCTCTACCAGGCACATCCGAAAAAAAGTTCGAGCTGCGCAATTGCCTGGTGGACGTGAAGAAGTCAAAGAGGCGTCTTTATCATTTTTTTATCTCTCTGAGCTTCACTTGAGTTGTCATTTCCTTCACTTTGTTTCCATGTCAGCAGCTCTTTTTGGTCAGAGCAAGACTCGCAAGACAATGCATGTGGGCCCATGTGGGCACAGTGTGGCTAGGTATTGACCCAAGTCCTGGGTGGCTGGGAAAAAGAGGACAGAGAGATCTAGGGCCGTGCTGAGTCGTGCTACGCTGACAGCGTCCACAGCCTGGAAGGATCCCATGACCTCTCTGGTGCTGGAAAATCGAGAGAAGTACATAGCTGCCCTGCAGGCACCCGGGGCTACCCCTTGAGCTCCGCCATGGCATTTTACAGCTGTTGTGTTGTTAGTTTTCCTTAAGATCTTCTTTTAAGATCTTCTTTTTTCGTCAATCGTTTAACAACATTTGATGGCAAGCAGCTCTATATTGCACAAGGATTTGAAACGATTTTGCAACGCCTTACACTTTGAAAGCCAGTTATTGTGAAAGCATCCAGGTCAACCAGCTCTTCAGACTCAATCTCCTGTGAAACCGTAGTGCATTGGGCAGCCTCATGGCTCAAGGCACCAGTCCGAGATAGCAATGGGGCAGTCTCACAGCTGGAACGGGTGTTGGCAGCAGGATGTGGAGAATGAGGAGGCGGCTCAATGCAAAATCCGCATCAGCAAAGACCCGGAACGTGTCACCTTTGAGCTTCATGCCGGGAACAGGCATTGCCTGCTTTGTGGTGACCTTTCAGAAGAGTGGCAGCTAGCTCCGCCAGATGCGGAAGTAGCCTTGCAGATTTCCGAAAAAGACGGATTAGGTTTGAACTTGGCAGAGCCGCTGCTGTGGAGAAACTATTGGGCAGTGGGGTCGACCAGTCTAAGGACTGAACTCCGTTCCGAGGCTCCTGATGGAGATGAGGAGCAGAAAGTCCTCAGAATTGAAAGACAGCTGGGAACAGGTGGCAGTTTGGTGACGAAGACACAGCTTGTGAAGGGCGACACATTGATGGAGCTCAATGAGTTGACATGGCGCAGATTGGATGGTGAAGGCCCTGCACCAGTGGCATTCCTTCGTGACCATGGCTTGCCTTTGGCTTCGATGCAGGACCGGGTGAAAGCCCTAAGCAAGGTGTGGAACTCAGCTGCAGGTAGCTCTTGAAACTTGCCCAGAGCGTCCATTTCAACGCAGAACACAACACAACACCCACTGCAAAGTCCATTGTCTTTTCAGCGATTTTCGATTTAGACTGCCTCAGAGTTTCATGACCTCTTTTTGCAGCATGTTCATGCTAGTGACGGAGCTTGGGCTAGAGGATCGTACCCCGGGAGAGAGACAGGAATCTACCTGCCTGACACACACACACACACACACACACTGTTGACATGACACACACACACACACACGATGATGATGATGATGATGATGATGATGATGATGATGATGATGATGATGATGATGATGATGATGATGATGATGATGATGATGACTATGATGATTTAGAAGACTGTTCCAGCGTGTTTGAATCGTTGAGCAAAGCTGGTAGACATGATGAGTAAGTGAGACGCTGGATATTGATATTATTGATATCTCTAAACTGCAGCCAGATGCGCAAAGATAAATCCTCGTTTGGGATGTTTGTTCTTCTTTTGTTTCATGTGTCAGCATGATAGGATATGAGTTATATACAGGAGTGAGTATGTATATGTATAGATATATAGATAGATATATATATATATATATATAGATAGATAGATATATATATATACATATGTATATATATATATCTTTATATATATATATATATATCTTTACATATATATATATCTTTATATATATATATATATAGAATAGAAAAACACTGAGTTTTCGAAATGCGGGACATCGAAAGAAAGCCCGTTTTGGTGTCAGGTCGAAGAACTTCTAGCTGAAGCCGCCGTTATCAGCAAGGCTCAGGAAACAGATCGAGTGTGTCCTCAAGATTGGTTTGGCTCTGCACAGATGCTTCGTGGGGGCATTGCTTTCTACAAAGGAATGCTGCCAGAATGGACAAAGCCAGAGCTCATGCCAGACATGAATCCTCCGATTGTCAAAGCTGGAGTGGAGGCAAGATACGAAGTCCACAACGAGCCCAAGGGCGTTTGCATCAACATTGCTCCATGGAACGCTCCAGCGACATTGAGCTTTGGGCCAACACTTTCGATGCTGGCTGCTGGCAATCATGTTGTGATCAAGCCACCAGACATGGTGCCCAACGTTTCTGCTGCCGTTCGACGACTCTGTCAGAAGTATTTAAGTGGCTACGTTTGGGTGGAAGAAGGTGGAAAGGAGGTGGTTGAACGCCTCATTGATGAAGGAGCCGATCACCTGCAATTCACAGGTGGTGGAGAGATTGCGAAGCTTGTGGCTGCACGATGTGCACAGACCTTGACACCATTGACCTTGGAGCTCGGTGGAAAGAGCCCTGCCTTTGTCGATGCCGGGCTGGATTTGAACGCCTTGCGCAGTGTTGTCAAAGAAATTATGGAAACAAAGGTCTTCAAAACGGGTCAGTTTTGCTGCGCTCATGACTACGCACTGGTCCACAAATCTGTCTTCGCAGAGTTTTGTTCAATCTTTGAAGAGGTGGTAAAAGACTTGGGGCCAAAGCGGCAAGTGCGGCTAATTGGCAAAAGACAATATGATTCGTTGAAATTTCTTTTGACAGATGCAAATGTCCAATGCATACCGGCCATTGATGGTGAATTCCAGCTCAATGATGAGGATATGTCAGTGCCTATGACAGGCTTGCTGTCTCCATCGTTCGACCGAGCTGTTCTCAAGCGCGAGATTTTCGGCCCCATCATTCCTATTTTGGCCGTCAGCAGCCTGGACGAGGCGGTTGGAATCATCAATCGCATTGGGCCCAAACCGCTGATTGCATACTGCTACACCAAAGAGCAGGTCACGGAGAAGACTTTCATCAGCAGTGTTCCGGCTGGGAACATTGCGGTCAATGGCGGTCCTATGCGCATGATTGGGAACTATGCAATCGCCTTCGGTGGGACAGGGCCAAGTGGAACAGGTGCTGGATTCTGGGGCAAAGATGCTCTGAAAGAATTCTCCAATCGCAAATGTGTCATGAGTGCACAGGGTGGCTTTGCCAGGTCCTTCTTCTCAGGACTACCATGACTTTTTGGAGAAGCTACACGGCTTTCTCCAGTGCGCGGTTGTGTAGACTTAGGTTTTCAGTTTTCACGGGAGAGAGAGGACATTGGACAGCACATGGACAGCGATTGATTAGATGAAAATCGCAGGGACCTCCCGCTGCCATGGCAGTTGCAGGCTGTTGGTCCCTTTGCAAACTTGAAACCCCACTTAAAGCTAGCTCTGCTGACTAAATAAAGATTCTGCAAGCGGAAGATTGTGCTTCCATAATTTCTCCTCCACAATGATATACTGTTGGATTCCTGATCTTGCTTGGTTTCACACTGCTTTACAAGCCATAGTGTTTGCATGACCAGATTGTATAAAGTCGTTGTTGTATCTATTGAAAGTGGGAAGGCATCTGTCTAACACTGACTTGATTCTGGTCTTTATTGTCTATTGATGCCTTCAGACTCAGGATGACTCAGGTATACTGTATTTGTTCACATCTTCAAGATAGCAAGTCAGCCCGCAACGCTTACAAGTTCTCGAGCTGATTCTTTGCCAGGACTCCACACAGCGACCATTCGTTGCTCCCTGCCCAGAGAGGCCCAAAGAGTGAGAGCCTCGGTGAAGAGTAACATCCTGTGAGAAACAGAATGCACATTATACATGTACATGTATATGTACATCATATATAGTGAATATATATATATATATATCTATCTACATGCAGATCCAGACACGCACACACACACATACTGCATATATATATATGTATATATAGGGGGCGGGGGTACTATAAGCAAATCTGGAAGTCAACATCTCACAGTAGTCCCATGTAGTCCCGTTGAACATTTCCTGTGCAGCTGGTGTTTTGACTTGGGAGACGCCTTGAGTCTGCAGTCAAACTTTGAGGTCGAAATGGCAATGTCACCTGGATCAGAACGTGGGAAGCTTGCGATACCTTGTGCAGTTGCTTGACGTTGCTTCAGGATGCTTCAGGTATGTTCAATTCCTTGAGTCATTTTCACTCATCTTCAGTTGATATGTTGAGCATCTTCAACTAAGGTCTTGATGTGCTCCTTGTTTGATCTTCTCTTCGAAGTCCTCGGAGCCATTCCCTCAGTTCCCAAAAGTGGCTTGAGTCTGAAACAGTTTGAAACTACTCAAAAAATGACTCTTAATGGAAACTGAATCAAAAACATGAGTTGCAAAAAGTTGCAAAGACTATGCGCAGACCCTAAAAATCTCTGAACTATTCAAACTAAATTCCTAACTTCTTCATCACAGTTTTCACATATTACGCTCTCAAAAGAACTGTCACATGCGAGGCAGAGCTGTTGCTGCGAGAAGACGTTGGAGAAGACTCAGAAGGGTGCGATGGCCGTCTGCGATTTGGCGTGGCTGTTGAGTCAATCTTGTGAGAAAAGAACGCGTTTGCAGGCCGGAAATTCCACTGATGAGACGCATGTCGCTTCCAATGGCCATGGAACATGCGAAAAAGATGGTCAACGGCGAGCAGGAAACTCAGGAAGCTCAGGAAGCTTAGGACTTCGGTCATTTGTCAAATCGGGAAGCTCATCGCCACAGAAAGAAGAGCAGTGTTTGAGAACTCTTTCCTCTTCTTCTTCTTCTTGTTCTTGTCCTTGTTCTTCTCCCTCTCAAGATTTCTTAAGCATTGAACACATGAATGTCACATGAAGTTGGCCGCGAAAAAGCTCTTTCGGTGTGCAAACGGCAGCACAGGTGTCAGATCTCAGACACGGGCACCTACGCTTTGCTCTACTCCGTCTTGGTCTCAGTCTGTCAAAGCAATTTGTTTCTCGTTTCACATGTCAACGGATTTGTTTTCAAATTCAACTTAACTTATTTTAATCAATCATTTTGAATTTATCCAAATACTTTTATCAATCGTCAACTTGTCCTGGGTTTCTGCTGAAGTGCATTGGAAATCTGCGGCTGAGGTCTTCACACGGAGCGTTGCTGTGAAACTGGGGCGATCCAAAGAGGTGAATTACCAGCTGGAAACTTAGCACGAGAAAAACACAGATAAATATTACACACACATATATATATATATATCGTATAGACATTATATACATCACATATCTATATATGTAATAAAGAAGCATATGCATGGGTACCTTATCATACATATGTACATATATGTGTATGTTTGTACACTTGAATAAGTGGAATTATTAGCAGTCTGCAGTTTCTTGGTGTGTCAGCTTTGCGCTCCAAAAACGAAGCTTCGCGCAGCAATGCTGTCAGGCACCAGCATTCATTTGGCGAACTGTGGGTGACTCATTCCCCAAGATTGTGATGCACTGCTCCGTTTCGTACTTCACAGTTGCTCACAACGTGTTTTCGCACTCCCAAAACTTGGTTGTTCCTTCTTCCATCTTTTTCTGTTTCTTGGAGTCTATTTCAATCTATTTCATGTTTCTTGCATTTGTTCTCTTGTTTTTTCTTCTTTTGTTTGCTTCTTGTTTTCTCAGTCTGCTGCAACTGACACCTGGAGCCAGTGACTCAGAGATCCTCAGAAACGCAGGACTTCAGCTCACGGTCCTCAAAGCTCCATGGGATGAAACAAAGGGAGATAACGGGAGTAACGAGGGGATCGAAAGGATCGAGAGGATTGAGAGGTCAGGGGAGTTGAACGAACATCGAATCGATCGGAAATTCAAGCACCTCAGAACCTGATTTTAGGCTCGAAACCACGGCATCCTCAATTCGGTGCTGCACATTCTGGCACGAGGCTCAGGGTGTCAACCAGCCTGTGATGGCTTTGAAAGCAGGACAGAAATTTCAAAATATTTCAAAATATTTAAAAGCTACAAGCACTTTGATTTCATCATATTTCATCATATTTCATCTGTCCTTTTGATCAATTCTTTTGGTTTGTGCCGGCTAAAAGTGCATTCTGTGTGGCTGTTGTTAGTTCAACATGCAGTACAATTTTACTCCAGAGACTTTGGGGATGATTTTGCGACTGCCCTTGATGCAATTGATTCTTGGAGCTTCAATGTCGGTGTCACTGTCAACTGAAACATCAATTGATCGCTTCATTCCCCTGACTTTGATCGCTTTTCAATCACCAAGACCTTGAACCCGGAAACTGCAGCAGCGTTGGCCTTCTCAGCTGATGTTGGTGATGCATGAGAGCAACATCAGCAACATCAACTTCTTCATGGAGTATTTCTTTTTCCTTCATACTATTTTGAAGCTGTGCTTGGCTTTGGATAGCAGAGACAAACCTAACATAGCTCACCTAAGGCCTCCGAATTTTCAGAACAAATCAATCATGTTCGAATGCTTGGAAAGCTCTCCAGTTGAGGATGCCTCAGCTTACGAAGCCAAAGAAGGTGCGCCTTGTGAAGCAATGGAAGGCGTGTGGGATGGCGCGTGCTTCGTGGGGGATGGCAGTGACACAACTTTGACAAGGATGATAAAAATCTGGATTGAATATTTTCAAAGAGAAACACACCATCACATCTGCGCCATTGATTAGATTTTTTAGTCTCAGCAATCCAAGATTTACTTGCTGATTTGAGCGTGGCCATTGGAATCTTTGGCTAGAAGTCCAGAGAAGTGTCCAGGGAAGTCTCGCTGCGTGTCAGAGACGATCTGCTTCATTGGATGAAATTCATTGCTTGAACGGTGCTGGTACGTGCTGATTTGAAATGAATGACAAACATACATTCTCATAGCTGCCCCAGTTCTTGAGCAACTTTTGCTACATCCTGTCCTTGGAGGCAAAACTGAGTCAAATTCAGAAGAGCTTGCTGGATGCGGCATACGGGTCAATCGCTAAGAACCTTTCACTTGCAAGTCTTTTATCAACATTGTTGTGTTCCCCAGTTTTTTATTTCTGAACTAATTTCTACTGTAATTTTTCTATGTTCTTAACTTATTTCAATTCATTTCTAGATTCTTCGATTTGCTGGACATTGCTTTCCATGCCGTGGGCCCGTGAGCCCATGACGCTTTAGCATTGCCTTGGTGAGACGCCTGGGATGACTTCTATTCTAAATGCTAAACATATCTAAACATCAATCTGAGACTCCAGGAAGTAGTCTTGAGGTTGCAACTCCAGTGGCCGCCTCATCCGAAAGACTTTGGTGAACTGCCAGTCCCAGCCGGAAGCCTAGAGCCGCTCGAAGTGAGACTCATAGGATGGTCCTTATTTCCAGTCCCAATCTAACAATGCCAGCGGTAGCAGACTGAGTGCTTGGGAGAAATGCTGTTTCACAAGCTTGACAAGCAGTCAGTGTCTTTGTGTCTTTGTGTTCTGCAAATGCTCAAGCAAATGTACAATTGGCATTAATTGCATGACTGCAAACTTTGTGAAAGAGATCCATCGACGCCGTAGGTGCATTGCGAAGTTGCGAACATCTATTTGGAACTTCCGCCAAGCACAGTTGGAGGTGCATGCTGCTACTTCTGCCACACAGTGGCCGTTTGGCAACCAGTGTAGCTTTTGGAGGTCTGAATCCTCAACGCCTCTTCAGTCTGCGTGGTGGTTGGGCAGCTCTGGGTCGAAGGCCTTGGAATGACACTGCTCCGAAACAGCCCAGCTGACCTACAGATACCTACGGTATATATGTAATCATACTACAATAGATTTCAACATTTCAAGTGGGTCTCAATGATTCTCAGTTCCGAGACATTCTAAGTCTTTCTCAGTCTTTCTAGTGGATTAGTTGATGTTGAAACCATAATTATCAACAGCACACATTTTGTTGGGTTTCAATCTCTACGCATAGGACTCGTGCGTCAAGCAAAAACTGGAAACGCCCACAACTCTGAAACGCTGGAAGCTGGGAACCCTGAAATGATTGGGACCCTCATGGCCGGAAACCCAGATCTTTGGAACCTGGAAATGCTGAAACCTCTGGAACTCACAAAGCTTGGAACGTTGGAACCATGAAACATTGGAACAATTACGTATTGGAAAGCTGGAACCCTTGCAATTTTACAGGCTACAAAACCTACCTACCTACCGACCGACCGACCGACCGACCTACATACATACATACATACATACATACATACATACATACATACATACATACACTTAAACACATGTGGATTGTTACGGCAGTAAGATGTAGTAGGCAATGCTTGCCTGAGCATTTTTGCCGAACCACCACAATCGAGATAGGATGTATATAAAGATGTCAGAGTGGCATGTTTCTGTCCAGGATTTTCTGGTTCGGACATCCAGGGTTGCAAACGCATTTCTCTTCAAACAGAAGTAAAGGAGCATATGCTTTCTTCATGCTAAAAAGCAGGTCTTTGGGTAGTAGCAAAGCTTCAAACATTTTGTTTGTCAGATGAAAGCACAGTTTTTTGTATGTTTGGAAAGCACTGTCGTGCCTCATCAGAGTGCCGGGACGGCACACTTTTTTTCAATGTTTGCAACAGGTCACAGTATGGACAGTGACCCTCATGTAAGATATCTAGGTTGACCAAGTTGAAACCTTCTTGGCAAACAACATGACAGATAGCGGGTTGCATTTCTTGTTTTACATGCTTTTACAGATCCTTTTAGGCATCCACATGTCAAACAAAACCTAGACATAAATCCAAGACTTCAGGGTACCAGCTTTTCACCTGACATTTTATCCTGGAAGACTCAAGGTCGCAACGCCATACCCCAACCATGTGAGCAACCCCAAAACCCGTGATTGCTATCAGAAATTTTGTGGTCCGGAGGTCTGGAACTGCCCATCCATGGAATCTAGAAGTTTCTTCGGTTTTCTGGCTGCAAACAACTCACAAAAAGATATGCAATGCATGTGAAAGAAGTTGCATGAACGAACAGCAAACAATTTAAAGCAATGTTAGTAAATAGGCTTGTTTAAAATGCCAGCAGTGTATGCGAGCCACGAATCCCACTTATAGTTTGTTACACACACACACATTTTGTACCAGTTTTTCAGCTATCATTTAATCCCTTATTTGACTGAAACATGTTGATGCGTTTTGTCTTGAAATGTGCAATGCATGCTTGGCAAGCAATGATGAACTGACCCAGATAGGTGGTGAAACCTGTTTCGTATAGAGTAAGACATTTTTTTGTTATCGACCACAGAGCACGTGAAAAGAAAGGTATAGTCATTGGATTCTGATGTCAACAGGATGGCGCTGAGCTTCCCTGAAGTTGCAAACCATTCTTACAATTTCTTACATTTTCTTACTGCATTCTTACTGCGAGAATTTTTTGAACAGAATTGAACACCAAAGGTCCTGTTTAGAAGCCCAAAGGCAGTGATTTGCACAGTTTTTTCTCTTTCTCTGCAAATACTTTTTCTCCTTGGGACGTGTGCCCTGAAAGGCCTGTCAATGTGGGTCTGGGCATGGGCCTTAGGACAGCGATGAAGTGACAACCCTGAGAGCAACAACGAACACAAAAAAGTTGTTCTTTGTTCATCTTTGTTATCGAACTTGAAATCAACCAACCGGACATTTTGACATCACTTGATTTCTTTCATTGAGAGAAACTTGGGAAAACAACATGTATTCATGTCTGAATGTTTGCTTGTGCACTCATTGAAAGATACTGTAGCTTGCACGTTCACTGAAGCAGAAGACCAGATACCACGTTTGAATTTGAACTTGGACCGGTGAACCTCGGCCATGGTATGCCCGGTGAATCTCGACCCAGGCTGCAACTGGCGGCCTTTACGTGCATCAAAACTGCACACGGTGTTCTGCTTAAATAAATCAGGCTGATGCTATTGATTCTTCCTCAAACCTCAGTGACCACGTGATTCATGTATCATCATTCAGCAGGGGATGTGACATTTTGGGACGGGATGAGACAGGACTTTGCTCAATCTGCACTGTCAGAATCTGTCAGAGGTCGATGCGGCTGATCTGGATGCTTTTGCAGCACGACCGCTGCACGCTCTGGTGGAAAAGCAGCTTTTGGCCTGTTCTTAGAAACCTTGGAGTCCTTGCCTTTCGTTCTACACGACAGCTACGATGGAAGGAACGCACATGCACTGTAGCTGTTTGCACACGATGCCTTGCCAGGCACATTCGATTCGATGATCCAGCGGAAGAGGCTGCAAGCAGGATGCCACTGAGACTCTTCTTTTTATCTCTAAACAGAGTGAGGGACTTTGCAGAGGTTTTTACCCCAACATGCGCACGCCAATCCCAGCTCGACTACCTTTGGTTATGCTTGTAACTTTTGTCAAAGGACGTGTCGCCCAAGGAAGTACTGTACAGTTGTACCAGCATGGTCCAGAATGCAGCGCGAAAGCTGGCGGTAGTCAGAGTTTCTTCTTGCTTAGCAACAGGGAGGGTTCACAGCGTTCACAGCGTTCACAGGGTTGACAGGGTTCACAGGGTTCACACACAGGGTTCAGGGTGTGAACTTTCAAAATCCCTCCGGGCTTGCTCAACTCCCTAAGCCGTCAGTGCGCGATACGTGGCCTTAAGGCGTGTTTTTGATCCGGACGCAGGGAAAAAGGTAAAACGGTAAAACAGTAAAAAAAAAATCGTTTTACCGTTTTACCATTTTACGCTGTCCCGGTCACCAGCCCTTTGGTCACACAAATCACAACTACGTGCAACGCATGATTTTGTTTTCCCACTGACAAAATCATGTCAATCTTCTGGATACCTCGATGTTCACCAGCAACCGCTTTTGGACAAACAAGGCTGTAAGGGTGATGTTTTTTGTCGCTCGGTTTGCTCTTGACATTCAAGAATTTCAGATTTGGCTATCACAACTGCCATTCGCATGCTTTGTCGGAAGATGGCCGTGATTCTTGAGCATTGACTGTTTGGATCATATACTGACCTATCCGAAAATTGTTGTTTCTATCGATGCATTTGAGGAAACAAGGAGTTCACCATGTTTCGTTCTTGCTTCCCTCTTCGGTGATGCTTGATGATTTTTATTTCCACATGAACAAGGTATTTCAATCAGCAAGAGCAAGTCAGTTTGACCATTTTACCGTTTTACCGCGCATGTAGCAGCCAAACCATTTTACCAATTTCTGTTTTACCGTTGTACCGTTTTTCCGCGGGTCCAGCCGAACTAATTATCTAATTTTACTGTTTTACCGTTTTACCGCGTGTCCAGCTGCCATATCCGATTTTGCAATTTTACCGTTTTACCGTTTTTACCGCGTGTTTGTGTACGAAACACGCCGTAACACCAAAGACGATGCACAGCCAGCACAGCAGTCCTGTGGCCGTTTGGCATTTTCGGCTCGGTGTGCTGCTTTTCGGTTCACTTCTGGAGAATTTGGCGCCTACGGTTGACCATGTATGCACAATGCTGGTCGCTGGTCGCATCGCTGGAAAACTGGACAGGGTATCAAAGTCGCACCATCGAACACAAAGCATCCGCGCTGTAGTGCATTTGGTGTTTTCTTCGTGACTTAAAACACCCAACATGACTTAAAACACCCAACATCGTAGGACCCACCCGTTTGCATCCGTTTGCTATCTTTCAACTCGACTTAGGATCTCTTGTTGAGATTTATATATCTTGAGGCCCACTCTGGGGCCTATCCTTCAACCTCCTCAACCATTCTTATCTCCAAACTCATTCACAACAGAAAAGCAATGAGAAACAGTAGAAAAGATACAGGATACACACAGGACATGTTGTTCATCGCACTCTTTTCCCATCTTCGGCTTGATGTCTGCTCTTTCCCGTGCGTCCCTGTCACTTTCCATCGCATTCGGCCTCAAATGGATAAACTTGGCTCCTGATTCCAACAGCAACCAGCATGGTGTTCAGTTCAGCTCTCAGGATTTCACTTGCTGAAGAAGAGCTCTTGTAGAAGCGAGTTCTGAAAGCTGAACACTGTGAACATCTGTGAATTGTCCCTTATGCCCACTCTAAGCTTTGCCTTGCCCAGCTTGTGACTAGACACTTGAGTTGTGACCCATGTACATGGCCAGCGAAATCAGCAAAATCATTTGGCACATATCATATGTTTGTGACAGGATATCAGCACATTGATATCATTTGACGTATCTGGCAGATTCTGGCAGGCTGATGCGAACATGCCCTTCACTCTTGATGCACATCCAGCGATGCAGCATGCAGTGCGCATCCTCGAGTTGCGCAGAAGGAGTGATCAGTGATTGCACAAAAGTTGTGTCGAACGGTGCGCTCATTGCAACCAGGGTTTTGCAGCCTTTCAGCGAAGGCTCCATGTCCACTAGATATGTGCCAAGGTTGCAAAAGCTATGATGGGCCGCCTTTCCAAAGAAATGCGCAATTACGCTGCCATGCACAACAAGCAGCAGTGGGCCTACGATGATAGCATTTCACTCTCACTCTCTGCAACGGAAGAGTCTACAGTGAATTGCTTGATCTTGAACTTGACGTTGAGTCGTTTATTTTTCCAAGGAAACTTCCAAAGCTCATTCACATGGACATTGACGGGATTGTCGCAGGGAAGAAAGAGCTCCAGTCTTGGGTGAAGATGGTATTCTCAGTGCGCTCTTGTTATCACACGTTTGGTCTATTCAGAGCGGCGCAAAGCATATGTCCACTTGTGTGCCAATTGTCATAGCTTGAGCGAAGACCATGGCATTTCTTATGCATTTTTTTCATCCATTTTTCGAGCATTGACAACGAGGTTGTTGGAGAAGGCCATAGCACAACTGCGTGATCTCTTTGCAGGAGTGGACTGTCATTGATCGCTGACTTCACTACGTCAAAGTGCTAAAGCCTTCATCTTGCTGAAGCATTATTTTTGTATTTTATTTTGATTTATTTGGTGATCATTGTTATTTCAGATATTTACAATTATATAATTCATTTGTCTATTCTCAAAATTTGTCTTTTGCAGAATTTCACTCTTCATTGATCTTCATTGTGCCCTGGCTTTCGTACCTCTGGAGTGCATTTCCAGCCATCTTGTTTCACAGGCCTCCAGGCGTTGAAGCAACAGGACGAGAGCTTTGTTTCTCTCTCAGAATTGAGAAGTACTTGAAATACATGTAAATGATTATGAATACACAGAGAGAATTTGCAATGAATCAATCGATTTCATTTCTTCAGCATGTCGTGTATCCATTGAGTTCTTGGTATTTGTCACATTCTCCTGGCATAGACTTTAGGTGAGTGCTACTATTGGGCACCTGCTTCGGGCTGTAGACGCTTGCAGTACAACTGAAGAGATCAAAGACCACCCGGTGGAACGACAGTTTTGACCCAAGGAAAGCTGACTACATCTGCTGATTCCTCTCAGAAATCGCAATGCCCGAGGCACTTTTGGCTTCTGCGATATGCTGGCCATGAGACAGAGATGTGGTTCCAGCTGCTTTGTAGCTTGATTGCACAGGATTGTGACATGATTGTCTCATGATCGATCATGATTGCATGGTGGGCCCAAGATTTTGCAGGAGCAATGCATTGTCAAGGTACAGCAATTTTAACAGATTGATCCAGATTCATGGCCCTCTTTGTTCCTGCGACCGTGCACTCAAACTTCTGCTCCCTAGAAGTGGACTAAAGGGCACACGTCTGCTATCATGGTTCTATCGTACACCTGACTTCTATTGTACAACTGGACTGAAGCGCATGATATTCGACATGTTTTCATCAGCAGCACGTGTATGGCAATTGCAATCATCCTGTTTAAACATTGCGAATTGTACTGTATCTCAGGTAGGACGTTGCTCAGTCCTGACTGCATCACT
Organism: Symbiodinium kawagutii; assembly: GCA_009767595.1. NCBI lineage: Eukaryota > Dinophyceae > Suessiales > Symbiodiniaceae > Symbiodinium > Symbiodinium kawagutii. Next base: position 159,582 of record VSDK01019540.1, on the reverse strand, counting down.
GACTTCAAACGCTTCAACCCTTTCCTGACTGAGGAGCAATTTGTGGCCCACTGTGCTTGGTATAAACAATAATATATATATATATATGTGTATATGTAAGCACCATGCACATATGTATCAGAATATTTCTCTATCTGTCTGTCTGTCTGTCTGGCTGTCTGTCTGTTTGTTTGCCTGTCTGTCTGTCTGTCTGTCTGTCTATCTATCTATCTATCTACTGTAAAATATGCACGTATATAATACATAGTCATAGATTATGCACATTGGACATGTGCATGTACAATCATATACATGTATATATATATATAGAAACGTCATAGAGTGCATAAACGATTGAATGGGACCATCCCCGATAGGGAAATCATCTAGGTATTGAACATGGGGATATCCTATCTACTTGAGGATGTAGATGCCAAGTCAAAGTGCTTAAGTTGTCCTGAAATGAAAAACAACTCGAGCTCCTTTGCATGCATCAACTTTGAGGAGGAAATTCACGAGCCTGGACCCAAGGGACATCAAAGAAATAGCAGTTACAACATGTTACAACGGCATATAACGGCCCTTCCTCTCTTTGCTTGTGTATCTTGTTTCCTTTTTTTCTTCTGGTAAACTCCAAGTCAAGTTCTTCAAGGCTACTTGCTGCTTTATCGCAGATGATGTTGGTGACGTCGCGAAGACAGCAAGTTTGCAGGGTGGCTACCTGAGCTGAATGTGAACAAAAACGGAGCAAAGAAACACAGAACTTGAAGAAACAAAATCCAGAATTGGCATGGCAATGCATGGCAACCAAAACCAGGATTAGTCTGAATCCATACTCAAATGCCCAATTTGCAGTTTCTGTGCCATCCCTTTTTGTCACGACACCATTCGACACGATCCAGCTGTGCAAGTGCAAGGCTATGGACCACTGCCGGAACCTATTGAATCTGTTGGAACGTGACAATGTCAGATACTGAGTTGCGAAACAGTTGCCTTCTTGAAAAGATGTCAAGTGAGAATGGTTTTGGTGGAGTTACATTTACTGGATCCAGTGAAACTTGGGAAACATCACATTTCCTGAAACACCAGCTAGGAAGACAGAGCGGCATCAAGAAAGCTAGTGTAGCTGTAGTTGCCTTCTGCCTCAGCGAATAAGGGGGTGTAAGGGCAGTTGGAGCACACTCCGAGCCCCCAGATATTTGCAGATCGCAAACAGATCGACTTGCAAAGGCTTCAAGCTCTGCTTTAGCATTGAAAGCTGGACTCACAGAGAAGCATGGGACTTGGGCTTTCGAACACAGCAGAAATGCAGAAAAATGATGAAGTGAAGACTGTATAGCATGGGCAACAGCACAAGCCGCAGAATCTCATTGTGTGAGAAATTTGAGGAGCTCCCTACTGTCCAGCACAATTGCTTCGGAGAGTCCTCATCCTCAGCACTTGATCTCACCTTGTCTTGTGGACTGCCACTGGCATATCACGTGATGTCATGAGCTTGCTGCTTCCATTGAGGAATCTACATTTCAGACAAGTGTGGCGAGAGAGGTCCCAACGAATCAACATGTTTCTGGATGGCTAGACTGGAGAGATCATGACATATCTAGATACCTCACATGATTTCATTGATATGCCTCGCAACTTTGACGTGACAGGCTTTGACCCGCGCTTCCTGCTCTTTGAGTTCATCTCTGGCTTTCTGCTGCGGCCCAGACAGGCAGGATTGAACAGCAATGTAGGCATAGAAGCGGCATAGACCATCAACCATGCTTACAGGATCCGAGAGCACTACAGATTAGGGGCAATGCTCGGCTAAAATGCTTGGCATATGCTTGGTGGCTTGGCAGCTTGACTTACGGATTTTTCAGGTTGAGATGGTCCGAGAGTTTCTCGACATCATCGAATCCAACAGCAGCGCAGTTTCCTGGCTGAACAGTTCAGACACATCTGAGATTCTGCAATCAGTGCAACATGTGCAATTGCGAACAGCTGAGGTGAAGCAAATGATCATGGGTTTTGCACTTAGAAGGATTGAAGGACTTCTGTTGTCTCATTTGTAGCACCACTGCGAAGGACAGAATATAGAGGGAAGCAGAGGACTCTCAAATGTTTGTTTGCTCTATATAGAGATAGCAAGCTGATCACTGTGCAGTCTTTGGCCTCTGAAGGTCGCTACAAGTGAAAGAGCACTTGAATATGTTGAATAGATACAACAATCCAAAAACAAACTCCACAAAAAACGAAAGAAGACTGAGAACATCATGCTCGGACGGAATTAGTTCTTGGAAGCCTTGTTCAAGAACACCTCAAATAAAGCGATCCTTGATAGACAACACAGGGCACAGACTTCGACTGGCACAATGAAGCAGAGAGACCTCGAGGTAGATATGAACCTCCAATCTTGCCAGCTCAGAAACTGTTATGTGCAGAAGAAAGATCATGAAAGAATATGCAAACATATGCAAGCTCGCTCTATGTCCCCAGTGCCTCAAAATCTCCTCATCACATATCTGCTATTATCTGCTCATGACCACCAAAAAATTGAATTTACAATATCTTACAAAATATCTTACAACATATATATATATATATATATACACATATCTTATTACAATGCTGAGACGGAAATGACAAAGATGCAGAGCTGCAGAGCTGCACCACCCAACGCAGTGAAGCTCTGAGGTCAAGGCAAAACGACTGTGGTGACGCCCCTTCTCTCGTTTGTGCTCGCAGACGCAAAGCGGCTCGTTGTCATTGCCTTTCCCTCAGTGACACCATGGCAGAACGCGGCCGTTTGGATGTCGGCCCATGAGCATCCATGAGCCCTTTCCATCCCTTTCCTATTTTGTTCCTGCTTCCTCTCCATCTCCATTCCTTACTCCATTCCTTACTCCATTCCTTACTCCATTCATCACTCCATTCATCACTCCATTCCACGCCAGCACCATCCTTAGTCGTCATCATTCTTGATCCTCACTGAATCATCCCTCCATTCGTCACGAGTTCTCACGAGTCATCTCTGCAGGTTGTGCCGCATGCGCTACTGGAATTTTCCAGATCAGTGCTGCAGGGTACTTTCGCCTCGGTGGTCCAGAAGCAGGCAACAAACCGCAGTGCCGCAAAGCATTTCTTTAGGCTTACTTAAGCTTACTTAATTTATTTTGGAACTTTCTGAAATTTTTAGAACACTTAAATAATGTTAAATATACTTGATTTATGTTATGATTTATTTTTGTTTTTCTTTGGATTGTTATTCTTAGTGCAATTCCCCCGTGTTGCAAACCCCTCTCTCTCCGGCCAGGTGTCGACCTTCAAGTGCGACCGTGCTGTAGACATTGACTTCAACTTTTCCTTGACGGTGGATGCAGCAACTTGGAGCAGAAACAGAACTTTGAAGAAGTTTTCTCACTGAACTTTTATGAAGTTGAGCAACAGTTCATATCAATTCTATGAACTGTTCCATGCTTGAAGGTTCGACGACAAGCAGATTTGATTGTGACCACACCAGGTGATGCTCGGCTCTTAGCTGACCTACGCAGTATCACAAGTCTCGTACACAGTGTGTGGTTCGGGTGCCTTGATGTCACGCTCAGGTGAAGTCTTTGCTGCTCAGATTCTTGGAGCAACTTGAAGTCTCAAGTGACAGGCCGAAGAGAATTGGATTTTCTTGTGCTCAGCTATGCTCAGCTGTGCTCAGCTGTGCTGATGTCACACCGGGTCCCTATGAGCATTAGGCCAACCGAACAAGATCATTTGAGCTTTGTGCTTTTGTTCTAATGTTGAACAGTTTTGTTCAACTGCAGGAGATCGAAAAAGAACACCCCACAGTGACTGGGCGAAAAACAGAAACAGAGTACATCACAGTACTAGTTGTACTATGTACAGTACAAAAAAACTTCGAGGCAGCGCTAGCACTATAGGAATTCGTTGTGCCTAGGCTTCGCCGGGAGACACTCGAGATGGGCAAAGTACTGCAGATGCTCAGGAATGAGAGCGTAATCCTGGCAGAGTTTAGCAGATTCGGAGAGACACTCTTTGCTACCCGTTCTACACGACTGGTGTTACTTCTTCATGTTCTCTTCATCTTGAGAAGATACTGAGCAGGGTCCGGACCACATAGGAAGCTGTTGATTGGATCTAGTGGGCACCACAAAGTGGTACCAAAACCACAAAGTACATAAAGCCTTGACAGAGCCTTCCATAGGCTTTCCAACACTGGAAGCATTGCCTGCAGGTGTGCATGCTTGATGAAGTTGATCTAATCTTGCTGGACTCACAGTATCATCTCATTCTTGTCCTGCAAAAAATGTTGTCGTTTATGGTGCCGAGTATTTTTCTGCTCGCGGTTGTGGAGCTGCTGAGGCATCCACTCAAATCTGAGCTGAACTTTCCAACAGGACCAAAGAGTCCAACGCTCAGAGATGTCACAATGGTTCCTGGAGATTCGGACGAAATATGTAGAAACATTTACAATTGCTTTTGCACATACATATATACAGACACATTCAGCGGTGATTGGAGCAGTGCAGTTGTTCAATCAAAGCATTGGTGCCTGACTGCCGGATGACAGACTTGAATCCACCACCCCCCAACCTACGCAAGGGGGCTGGTCAAAGGGACTGCACAACACCTTAGGATACAGAAACAGGATCAACAGTAGTGTATGCTGATGGCATTTGCTGCCTATGTGCATGATGCAAGTTGCGCATATGATACGAGACGCAAATGTGCGACGATTGTGATACGTATGTCATGCTGTGCGACGTGACATCATGCGTTCTCTTGCAATGCGACGTGATTCGACATGATGTGATGCGTTTTGCACTTGCATCGGGGGCTTGAACGGAACAAGCTCATTGCCAACATGTGGGAACCCACGTGTCAACATTTATTTGCCTCTACCAGGTATCACGGGGTTCTGTCCCCAGATTGTTGATGGTAGAGACCTCTCTGGGCTCCAAATTCATCATGAAACTTTGGCTCAGTGTGGCGCATGTTAGGTTCACACCCCGCACCTTCAGCGCGGGCAAATTTTCTTTGTTAAGATCGAAATAAACTCTGCTGGCTAGGGTACTTTCACATCTACACATGCACAGAAAGGCCTTGTCGGTTTGTTCTGTTTGTTCTTGCGTGGCGCGTTGGCAGATTCGTTCTGTGCTTGGCTTCTTTACATCTCCCCTGTCTCTCTCTCTCTTCTACTCTATTCTCTCTCTCTATGTGATTTGAGAGTTTAGTTGAGTTTAGTTGAGTTTAGTTGAGTTTAGTTGAGAGTTGCTTGTCTCTTCCCCTTAAACTTTAAACTCTTCCCCTAACATCTCTTCCCCTTGCTCTTAAAAGTTTCTTCATTCTCTTTAAAGTCTGAGGTCTGATTCACCATGCTCCTGAGCGATGGCGACCAGACCTCAGCCTGGTGACAGCATGTGAGAGCTACCTTAAAAGCATCCACTTTTTGCATCCCTTTAAAGTAGCTTACCTCATAGAAATTGCCTCATAGAAATTGCCTTAGAAATATTTATGGACATATTTTTCGAATTCATGTTTTGCAACTGATCACAAGAAAACAGGTTTGCCACTTCATGTCCTTGACGGCTTTTTCGCAGCAGAAGATGCTGCACGGACACCTGCTTGACCCCCGGTGCTATGAGCAGATTTGCGACGCAAACTGATGCGAGCCAACACGTGGGGAGACTCCGGGGAGACCGGCAGAATCCTTTTTGAAAACGATCACAGCTTTGCAACGACAAAAACACAGAGTTGAAAGATGTTAAAGACACAGCTTCGTAAAGCTAAGGCTCAGTTGAAAGAGTCTCATGCAGCCCGGCAAATCCTACATACGCTTTCAGAGGCGATCCGAATCCTTTAATTGGTCGCGTACTGTAATCCTGCGGATTTTCATGTCGTTCTTTTCGATCAGGTTGTGCGTCGTGGGACAGAGCGAAAACAACTGCAGAAAAATCCCCACTTGGTGTAGCACTTTGGAGTACAGACAGACTTGCAATAGTATACTGTACTGATCTGTACTGCATGACTGTATATGACAAGCTACTTTGCAAACCGACCTGATCTTCGCTCAGGTCCTTCTGTCAGAAGACTTTTTTCATGATGAGATGAAACCGATCCTTTGCCAATGGATGTGTCATTGACTTGGACTGCAAGTTTCCTCCGCCATTTGACAGCGCATAATCGGAATGCATCATGTCGAATCTCAATTACTGTGTCCCGCGTCCTTCTTTTGTTCTTGTCTTCGCAGGTCTTTGGCTGACCATTGAACACGTAGGCCCAAATTTGCGCAGACTGCTCCTGGCACACTTGCAGCTGTAATTGTTTCTGTCAAGTTCTTATCATGGCTTTCCTTGTTTTTCTCATCTTGTTTTTCCCTGTCCTGTCCTTCCAAGCAAGCTGGCAGGCCTATCATTCGACGTCATTCAACATTATTCAACGATATTCAACATACTTCAACACTATTCAGACATATTTGCATAAGTTCACACTCGTTTCCCACTTTTGTCCTACACTACGATCACGACGGCGGTATGGATCTGTTGCTACATCTTCGATACCTGCAAGGGCGAGTCTTCGAAGAGGGCTTCACTCCAAGTGACCGGGGATTGTCGGAGGAAGAGATCACAGCTTACCTGCCAGCTCCTGAGCGAAGTCTGTTGATGGCATACTGAAGAGCCTTGGGGTCCAGTGGTTCTTTTGACAAATGCTTCTGAGCACAACTCCATCAGCATATCTCCTAGTAGCATCTAGTAGCATTAAATTCACTTCCCAGATCATTCGCAAAAAGGATTTGCGAGGATAGAAGGCCACCATGTTTTTCATGCCTCTTTCCATGCAGAGAAAACGGGCAGGGACCCATGTTGGAATTCATTGGCAGAAACTTTCTAGTGGACATCCCGCGCATGCACGTGACTTTCCAAAAAGGCTGAGCAAGCAACAGCGATTAACCAGACCAGTTTGCCGCAAACAGGATTCAATAAAATGTGTACTTCCAGGGGCTTCAGCTTTACAATCGGAGGACTTTTCAACTTCACATCCGAGTGAAGTAGAGCAGCAAGTGGCAAAGTTTGTGGATCTGTGCCCTCAACAAATTGGTCCGCCCAGGATGACAAGAACCAGTCCAGTTGACATCAAGATGACTGGAAGTGAACAAGACTGGCGCCAATGGGTCCACAACTCATGTTTTGTACGGACTGAGCGTGTTGTCACCAAGACTTCAAGGTGCAGGTAGAAGATGGTAGAAGCCAATCGACAAGGTGTCGGACAGTCACAGTGTCCCTTGATGGGCAAATCTTGCCAGGCTTCGGAAACAAAATGGCTGCAGGACGTGATGGGAAAATAATGGAATGAATGTAATGAAGAATGAAGAATGGAATGCAACAGAGAATGATGAACGGAATGAAACAGGCAATGAAGATGAACAGAGAGAAGAGGATGAGAAGAGGATGAGAAGAGGATGAGAAGAGGATGAGAAGAGGATGAGAAGACAGATACCAGATGATACCAGCACTTTTTGAGAAGTCAACAACTGAGATCCGTTCCAGGAGCTGCTGAGTGCAGGAAGTGGCAGTGCAGAAGGTGAATTCAATCCACAGTTCGTTGGCTCCTGAAATCACTGCTGTCATTGTGGTCAATGCAGTTGAAACATGTTGAAACAAAGAGATTCCTTAAAGCCACCAGGTGTCAGATGAGCAGCGTGGAATTGCCTTGCCGTCCGAGTACAAGGTTCAGATCAAAGCCGCTAAGAGGGACAGGAGAGGACAGAAGCACATTCATAATAGATAACTCATAGGTAACGCATTGGTATGCATAGGACAACTATTCTGCATTGTTCTTAGAGTTGCGACAGAGCCATGTTTTGACCGCCTCCAGGCATCGCTTGTGATGAATGGCACATCCAAGACTGTGAGATTCCGAGAGACACCAGCCGCCCTACAAAAAAGGCTTGAACGCCTGGGACTCGAAACAAAGGGATCCTTGAGGATCCTTGGGGATCCTGGGGGATGCTTGGAGTTTGGAGGTGCACAGGGGAAGTTCCTCCTTGGTGAACTGTGATGATTCGTAAAGGGCGATGTATTCTTCGCCATCATGGATTTTGCGACTGTTGAAGCTGTTGTTCACTTTTAGGGATGCTGCGACAGTCTGTTGCACCACCACCTTGAGAAGTCTTGACATCACCGATCCATGAGTTCTTTGATCAATGAAAGCTGCTTTTTGTTCTAGACACAGATCCTTTGCAAATCGTTCTTTTGCCCAACTTTTGCCCGAAGGGCACAGCGAACAGGAAAACGACCTAAATTGTTGCCTTGCTATACCTTGGACCCAAAGAGAGTGCAAAGTTCCGAACAGTTTTGCTATCCAAATCCTAAGGTTATCTAAGATTTGTGCTTAGCCAATTCTATTGTCCCACTATGTTCCACTGCGTTAATTCATCTCTGTCTGAGGTGTGGATAGGCTTCCAACCAAAGATGTCCAGACTCTGAACTTGGGTGGTGAATGGTGTGCAACCCAGTTGATAAGAGAGACTATTCGCACTAAAAAATCATCCGACTAGATTCCTGATTTGATCCTAGTTGCGTTGACACCAGGCTTGCAACATTCCTGCCACACTGCACAGCTCTCAGATGTGACTTGTGACACAATCTGCAGACTTTGTTACCCTCTGGACTGGGCTGCAAACCTGACATTTTGCCTTGATGGCCGAATGCCACAACCTTGAGTTGTAGTTCAGCATCTTCCGCATCTTCCAGGCTAGCTGTTTTTTTGCTTTCGCTTCTGTTGAGGCTTGCAGAAGATCGACAGAGTAACGTTTGGCATCATGACTGATGAGCAGGCTCGAAAGTTCCCCAGAACTTGGTTTTTTCTGGATCAAAGACACGTATGTACAGTATTATACAGTCAATTGTATTATATTAATTGTATTATCGAAATTTGTTAAACTGATTTAAACAGAATCAAACTTATATAAGACATCATTAATTCATCATGCAAAGGCATCATGCATTGCAACGATGTAACGATGTTCGAGGTGAAAGCAGCATTGGCAGAACAGCCACTTATGCCTCTTACCCGGTCGAAGTTGGCGATTCCCTTCGTGGGTGCTGCCCTTAGCGAACCGCCAAGCACATTGGAAACAGTCGAAACAGTCAGCTACATTTGCATTTGGCAGTTCTTGTATTTTTCTTGACATCTCTTCACATCTCCTCACGTTGTACTTTGCATTCAAAGGCAAGGACGTTCCATCTCAGAGCTCCGAGTTTGCTCATCCTGACATTGTGTTTGGGCCTCAATCTCTTCACATCAGTGAGGTGCAGCAGGTATCAGGGGGCACGCAGACCACCGAGATGCGATCAAGATGATCAATTCAGTGCTGAGTTGTAAAACACATTGCTATGTCTTATAAAACTTTATAACAGTCATTATTGAATTCATTATTGTCATATGATGTCATACTGTATGTGTCTCACTATGTATTTCTGCATTGTCATTATGTGCTTCAGTCCTCATGCCACCTCTTGGAGCCTTACAATATGCATCTTTGCCAAGTTTGGCGCATGTTTCTGGGACGCATCGTTGTCATGGATTTTGGAAACTTTGGCGGACAATTTGTGCACATCTTCTGAGGGGCGTGCAGCAGATGAACATGGAGAAAATTGTTCTATATTGCGCAGCTCGAATTTGTACTCTTGTATTTGCACCCTCGACTGGCAAACATGATTTCCGCAGTGTGATAGACAATAAACACAGGTAATCCCTGACTATCCCTCACCCATGCCCAAGTCTTACTCCCCAAACTTCCTATGAAAATGCACCACGTGTCCGGACAAGAGCATGGAATCATTTGGCTCTGCCTGCTTTTTTTGTGAAGGATCTAGATGAGGAGGGTAGGCAGAAGGTGACTTAGTTCCACCAATCCCTTCGTAGCGGTTTCATGAAATTCCCGTCATGTGTCATTTCAATGTTTGCAGGGTGTTTTATTGCAATCAATGTTTTTCATTTTGTGGACCTTTGCGGATGCTACAGCTGTCAAAGTGCATGTGCTAAACCCAGAGCAAAAGGCGGCCCAACAGGGATGAGGGAAACGGACCTTATGCGTTGTGGGCTAAGGAATCATGAAGGGACCTAAAGTGTGGAGGCAAATACAAACACAGCAGACAACATACAGATACATGTACTTATTTTTGACAAATGATCAGTATATAGAATATGTGATTATATATCATATATTAGTATGATTTTCTCGACACCATCACATGGACACATATACCTCCAGTTTGCAACAATCCAGGAGAAACTGATAAGATGAGGCTAAAGCCATTGGTCGCCTCTGAGTTTTCCAATTCTAACCTTGTGTTTCCGACCCAGCCTCTCAAAAGAAATGAAAGTATTTACTCGTAGACTTCAGCAAAATGAGACACCTCTGCATGAGAAATCTCTTTGCCATGGCGATCTTGCAAAGTGCAAACATGTCATAGTGCTTTCAACATGATCAGAATACATCATAGTGTGATCTTTCCGTACATTTCTCAATACGTTTGAAATCATTTAGATTTTTTGACGTGCACAAGCCTGCGTCAACCGGCACAATCACACTGCCCTCTGCAAAAATGTGGGAACAACGCACTGATGGAAGCGCTCTGCGGGTGAAAACTCGAAAGAAGTAACCATATTGTGCAGACGATTCTTCAGTTTTAAAGCATCAGTGATCGGGATAATCCTTCCAAACTTGAAAGAACCCCAGTCAGCAATCATTTGGCGAAGCCAGACACAATGTGCCAAGAAAAGAACCAAGCGGAATGCATACCTGAGCAGAAGCTCTCCTATTGGAAATCTTCAGAAGACTTTCTGCCTAGGCTTGGACTCACCTCTTTTGCATACCGATACGAAGGTCTACGCCGTTCAGACTTTGATGAGGCCACAGTTTGTTGTCGTTTTGCATCGCCACAGCAGCAATAGCAGATCCATTTCGTATCTTCACCATTATTGTGTTCCTCTCCATTGGAGAAATTAAGATCATGATGCTTTTATTTATTTACACTTATAAATATATAATTATACAATTAATGTAAGTTTTGTGTATTTCTTGTACGTATCCCATTTGCTTTTCCAGGTCATGTCAGCTCTGGCAGATCGCTTGGAGAACGAAGGAGGTGGTTCTCAGCTGGAAAGACCCACAGCTCTTCGTTGGAACCTAAGAGGAAAGGTGGGATTGCCAGGCCTGAAAGACTGGGCATTGCATGCCTGCGAACAAAGATATTGCATCAAATTTTAAATCCTTTAACGGAGCTTTTGCATTTTCCAGTCTTTTTGCGATCCTAGAACTCAGTAGCCGGAAAGCTTGGAACGAGACAAGCAACAAAAGCCATCATGGACTATGGTCTCCAAGGCTGGAAAGCGTGGGTTGAAGAAGCAGGTGCAGTCTTCTGTGTCAAGCAACGAGAGATGGATGAGAGGCAGAACGCAGAGGTGCGCTTTTGGTCGCATGCCTTTGAATCTACAGCACAATCTATGCCTTTCTTTTTTGCTTGAAGCTTCAATCTTTCACTCCAGGCTTGTCCTTTCCATATTCAAGTCTTTCACATGCAGACTTGCTTTGGACTCATGCTATGGCCTGTCCTCTGCCTTTGCTCAAGTGTCCACGCGCCGCCTGATAAAAGGATTTGGCTAGGCGAAGGAAAATGTATGATCTGAATGCATATGCATTCTTATGTACACACACACACATTTTGTGCGCTCCCAAACTAGCTTTCATCCTATAGAGTTGTCCTAGTAAATTCGCATATTGTGGAACAATACCTGGTTGAACTTGCCTTTGCATGCCTTTGCTAGAATCGCGCACCCAGTAACTTGCAGCCTCATCGTCGCACCAATGGCACTGAGAGAAGAGGAAGGATTCGAATTGGAGACCCAGCTGCACGTGGCTGCCCGAGAAGGTCAGATCGAGAAGCTGCAGCGTTTAATTCTGCAGCGTGCCGATGTGAACAAGGTGGATGTAGATCTCTACACGCCTTTGCATCGAGCTTGTGACAACAAAAATGCCGCTTGCACAGAGCTGCTTCTGAAGGCCAAAGCTGACCCCGACGTGTCCCATCCAGGTTTGGATGGTTGGACGCCGTTGCATGTAGCAGCATGGAACAACTCTCCTGAATGCACTGCCCTTCTCATGGCAGCAGGTGCTGATTGCACTGCCATTGATTGGTATGGAAAGACCCCACTGTCTTTGGCTGGGAAGGATGCAAAAGCAAAAATGATGTCAAATCCAGAAGCAAAAGGAGACAAAGGAGATGACAAATGGAAGAATCTTCGCGAAGGATGCGTCATGAAGCCCTCCGCCATTCACCTCGCAAACATTGAACGCTGCACCAAGGCTGCGGAAGACGGGGGAGTCACAGGAGCGATCACAGTATGTCACAGTGTTAAGATGTATTAAGTGTAAACTTGTGTAAACGTGTAAATACACACACACACATATATATATATATATATGCATAAACTGCCTAATTTCTTAAGTGTTTACTTCATTTTTCTGCCTCAAATTTTCATATTCTTCACCAGCTCCATTCAGAGCATTTTTGAATTCCCTTGAGGCCTCAGCAGACCATGGTGAGCAGCAAGGTGATTTTTGCTCAGACTTTGATAAGTCTAAAGGCGGCTAGACATGCTGAGACAGCATGAGAGCTGGCAACACTTAAATTTTGCTGGCCATTACTCTGAAAAATTGAGTTTTTCGGCAGATTTCCTCCAAAGACTCTGCTGCCCTCTGGCCTGGAAAAAGCACGTGCAGTCAAATCCCTCGAAAACATGGATGATTAAACAACACTAAGCTTTGGACAGCAGAATCGAGATTTTGGTTGTCATAGGTTGCCATTTGCTCGACAGGAATCCGGAGAGGATCCTCGTGCTGACAAAAGACCTCGAGTATGGAGCCAAGACTGCAGAACTGAAAAACATAAGGCATCCATAGGTACTCATTTGCACTCTGCCCGTATTTCTGTGCCTTGGAACAGTGCCTGAAATTGAGATAATTTCTATGGAATTCTGCGGTACAATCATTGCACTATCTATGTTCGTTCATTGAAGCACGATGAAGCAACCACCTACAGTTCTTGCACAGGCCCGAGTCACAGTGCCCTGGCTCAGGTCCTTCCACTTCACTTGTTGGAGAAGACAAATGCTCCTCAGTCGCTTGGATCATCAGTTTGCAGATCTGCCTTGCATATCCACACGTTTGAGAGTTAAAATGCACGAGCTGCAGCGATGGTGTTTGAGAATCTGCATTGCAAATGGTGGCATGTCTTTTGAGTACACGTTGGTAAAATGCTGAAACAGGATTTTGGAGAGGACAATCCACATCAGCCCCTCAATCTACTCAAGCTCTTGCAGAGTCTTTAACTATCTTTCAATGAAGCTCTTCATCTTCGAAGAGAAGCATCACCAAATCTGCAAAGCAAAGTGGGCATCTGCACACTAAGGATGCAGCGCCTTTTCGAGCTCTTCAGGAGGCATAGAATTTGCAAATTTCCAAGGGACCAAGGGAGCACATCATCTCTGTGCATGCCTGTTTCATGCAGCACGCTTGGACAGGCTTCCATCCGCCATTCACTTCTACTTGGAAACCATCATCTTCCCCAATTTCATGCGCTTCCAGGAACAGAAGTCAGGGTCTCGTCGGGTCTCTTTACGTGTATAGGTCTAAGGCTAGACTGTATTCCTGTTGGCATGCTCAGGTTCTCGGCCTCTGGTCAAGAGATGGGTGGTTCAATCTTGTTCAAGCAAAGGCGTGGAAAAAACAGTCTTGAAGTATGTTGAAGAAGATACTGCAGATACTGTAGATACATCTTGAAACGCTGAAGGCGCAATGCAAAAGACTGTAAATGCTAACTGCCAGAACAAGACTTAGAGATCTCTTGAGCAGCACTGGAGAAAAATAATTGGGGCAGCACCTTTCTACTGGTCCAAGCCCAACCTCAGAACGGGACCATCATTTTATCGGAAAGAACTTAAGGGTTCAATGAATCGGGACATGTTGCTTTTGGCAAAAGATGACATCACCCGCCGCATCTTTTGCCAAGTTTGCCATGCTTCCCAGGCTAGGCTTTTCCGGCACACCCAGCGAGCTCATGCCACGAGAGCTTGGGCAATGTGAGTACGAGCCTGGCAGTGAGGGCGAGGCTCACGCTGAAAAAAGCTGCTGTTTTGATGGGAAAAGATGTAAAAAGGACTCGCTGTACATTTTCCTGTATTCTTATTGCATAAGAAAAGGACTCAGGATGACTCAGGACTTGCAGCAACTTGATGCAACTGAAAAACTGCAGGTGGTGAGCACCCTGACTTCGCCCTCCATTGTGTCCTTCAAAACTCTGGGATCTGACTGGACTGTGGAGGCGAGCCAAGAAAACCTCAGCGCAGAGTGGAATCACCAGTGGAATCACAAGTGCTTCAGTAATGCTTAAGTAAATGCGCTTAGGTACTGCTTTGTAGATGCTTAAGTAGTGTTGAGAGCACAAATAATGCATTGCCATCTCTGAAAACGGTGAAGCTGAAACCAAGTCTAGGCCCTACTGGATGCAGTGGCGGAAGCAGCTTGTCGTGGGGAGTGCCAAGCCCTGATTGACACGGGCGTTCAGAGCTTAGTGAGCGAGGAGCTATGATCTACGCAATGCTCCATGCATTTTCATATTGGATGTCTATGGGTTCATGTTTTGATTGTTCTTTTTCATTTGGACATGTTGAGGCACTTGTAACCGGATTGACAAACAAAGAAGTTGCAGAGCACTTGCTCGGCCTGAAGAAGCGCAGGGAAGCCAAGCAATCACACCTCTCTTTCTAACTGCAGCGTCCTTTGAAGAATTCTTCACATATGGCATGAGCCACATGGCATGCACTGGTCTTTTGCGTCCCAGGGACAGATGGCACAATGCCTGTGACGCTGCCAGAGTGGATCGAGGGTGTGGTTTTCATTGAAGAGGATGGAGCCAAGCGCATCCTGTCAGAACCCAAGCTGCCAGGACAGCAGAGCTCAGCACAGATGTTCAGACACAGGGAGAGTGGCTGAGGAATCGACAGTCTCGAGAGGTTGGCAAGCTTGCGGCCGAACGCCTAGAATTGCAACAGCTACAACATGCTACAGCTATGGCATCATGAAGCCATGCCAGATATTAACCCCAGGTAGATTCCTTCTTGGGAACATTGCTTTCTATACAAAGACTTTAACGTGTGTGCTTATGACTTGAATGCAAGTCTCTATTTGTGTAATTCCAAAAGGACATTCTTTGGACATTCTATTTACTGTAAGTCTCTTCTTGGACATTCCTATTTGTGCTGGTGCTTGAAGAGTCGCACCTAGGACAGCGGTGTACCTATCTCGGCAAGATTCTGCTTCTACGATCAGATTCACACCACAGGCCTATTTTGAAGGGAGGGGTATTTTTTTTGGCAATTTTTGTTTGTTTTTTTTTGGCCATTTTTTTTTTTTCTCGGTGGCCCGGGCTCGATTCCCCCCTGGTCCCTTGGGTTTTGGCTCGTGGCTTTTTGGCTTTTGGCTTTCTGACTTTTGGTTTTATGGCTTTTGGCTTTATAGCTTTTGGCTATTTTGGCTTTTGCCTTTTGGCTTTATGGCTTTTGGCTTTTTGGCTTTTGGCTTTTGGCTTTTGCCTTTTTGGCTTTTGGCTTTTGGCTTTTTTGGCTTTCTGGCTTTTTGGCTTTTGGCTTTATGGCTTTTGGCTTTTTGGCTTTATGGGCTTTTTGGCTTTTGGTTTTTTTGGCTTTATGGTTTTTTGGCTTTTGGCTTTTTTGGCTTTTGTTTTTTTTGGCTTTTGGCTTTTTGTCTTTTTGGTGTTTGGCTTTTTGTTTTGTGTTTTTTAATTGTTTATATTTATTCATGATTTTATTCCTGTATTGTACTATGTGTGTACATGCTTTATGAATATCATTCATTAACTTTTATGAGCTGTTTTATTCCTATTTATTGTCATCTTTTTATTTTTGCAGCAATCGGATTTTTTGTTTTTTCTCTTCTTACTAGCAACAACAGCAGCAACAACAATAGCGCCAATGATTACTGATGATCGATTCAACCTCAAGTATTTTACGTTACGCTTCGGGGGGGAGGCGCTGCGCCCTCCCCCCCGACCGCCCCCTCCCGCCTTTTTTAAGAGGCCCGCACCACGCACCAAACAACAGCAACCACACATCAACCCTGAAACCCTCAAAGCATACAGTAACTACAAAGAGCCTGAGCATAAACCGTGAACCTTAAAACCAAAAACCCAAAAACCCCACGAGCATAAACATAGCGGTTCTGAGCCTAGAACATAAACCATAAATATAGTGTTATCCCCACATCAACCCTAAAACCATAGATTCCGTAGATCCTAACATCATCAACCCCACCATAAGGCTAAAACATTAATCCTAAAACCTGAAATTACAAACCCGAATTGAAACCTGGCAACAAAACAAAACAAACCATAGACCGAACAACTTCGAAACCACAAACCACCAACCCCTAAAACCACAAATCCTAATACCATCAACCCAAAAGCCATAAACAACCTAAGAATTTAAAAACTCAAAACCATAAACCTTCAACCCTAAAACCATAGATTCCGTAGATCCTAACATCATCAACCCCACCATAAGGCTAAAACATTAATCCTAAAACCTGAAATTACAAACCCGGTTAACATACAAACAGGCGACTAACAGAACAATGCAAGCAGCAAGCTAGACATCTTTTGTCGCAGGTTGTCGCCGGATCGGTGACAACCCACCCCTTTACAAGTTGGATGTTATGCCAGGGATTGTGTTCAACCCGGCATCCTCCTCAGGGTGGGTCGTGTAGACAAGGGAGGGCTTAGAAGGCTTCCAAGGTGCTAGCCTACAAAACTTGAGCCAAGCACCAGTGATCATGTTAACCTTCTATTCTAGCGAATTCCCAAGTTAACATACAAACAGGCGACTAACAGAACAATGCAAGCAGCAAGCTAGACATCTTTTGTCGCAGGTTGTCGCCGGATCGGTGACAACCCACCCCTTTACAAGTTGGATGTTATGCCAGGGATTGTGTTCAACCCGGCATCCTCCTCCCGTCTAGCTGCTAAATAAATTAGTGGCTTTTAAGAAAAGAAAAATGGGGGAACAAGTGGAACACTCATCACGAGACTTGTGCCGCCCCTTGACTTTGCGAGTCAACGTGAGTCGCATGGCGTCTGGCCGCTGTGGAGCACAGCCAAGATGCCTCAAAAGAGAAAAACTGATTCGAGCACTGTACACGCAAAAGAAAACAGGCGGGCTATGTACAGTGGCTCAGTCATCATAGCTTGAAGGCGGTGTCCCTGGCATCATCAAGCCCCCCATGAAGGAAGGCATACAGCACCACTTCGTGGTTGGCTCGATCTACCGAGGACCTCGGTGCTAGCATTTCATCTCTGCCTGGCTCTCCAAGCGGCCCACTCTTCCTCTGTATAGTAGGGCTTCCATCCTCCCCAGTTTTCCTCCTCATTCTCTGCCTGCTGGTTGGAGTAGGTCTGCGTGGGGGGAGCTGGCTCTGTTGGATTGGCCGGAGCGGCCTTCACCGGAGTCTTTGGTTGAGGAGTGCCAGCCTTGTTGGGGGTGACGGGCTGCGCTGATCCTTGGGCACCTGAAGTGTTGAGGTGGTCCCCAAAGGACCTTCGGGAACTGGTTGTGGTGCCCCTCACCCAACTCTTCTCCCTTTTCCTCTGTGCCTTCTTGGCGTTCTTTTCCTTCAAGAACCCAGGGCGTAGCTTCGTCTTGCCCTGCTCTTCTCCTCCTCCCCAGGACCTGGGGAGGTCCTCCATAGTGACTCCGGGCATTCTCGCGAGACTCGCATGGTGCCTCGCGGCACGGTCTCGGGTTTTCTGGAGGTACTGTGGCTCCTTGTAGCTGAACCCGGCTCTGAGGTCAGCTTGGAACTTCCCCTCGTGAGGTCTAAATTCCAGCTGCTCCAGTCGGAGCGACTGGAGCTTCTGGCAGCACCTTTTCCAGAGCTGCGATCGCAGCTCCTTTTTCAGCTCGGGCGGTGCCTTGATGAAGGCTTCCATGTTGGCCTTGGTGCTGCGGAGGAGCTCCGCATCCTCTTCCTCCTCAGCTGGAGTGCGATCATCATTTTCGTCATCAATGCCCTCGCCCCAGTCGATCTCTTCCTCGTTGAACCCATAGTCAGCCTTTGACGGAGGGGCCGGATCGGCCTTCCTCTTGCCTTGCTTTCCGTGCTCGACTGGACTGCCTTGATGAGCTTGACTCGCTGGAGCAGCGACCTTCTCTTGTGGGGCTGCCTCAGGTGATGTTGACGTGGCCGCACTCTTGCCTGCGGGTGCAGGTGCTTTCGGTGTGGCCGGGAGGAGCTGGTGGTGATGGTTTCGGCTTCAGGAATGTCGATCCACCAGCCGGAGCGGCCTTGATCGGTGGTTCGCCCGCTGGTCCAAACTCTCTTGGCGCACCCATTGGCTCTGGCAAGTTCGATCCTTTAGGTTTTGTCGGTAGCAGAGGCGGAGGTGCCTTCTGCGCTGACACCATCGGATCGATGGGGTTCTCAAGCCATTCCCTTGCCGTAGGATGGATCCGGTAGCCTGGTCCCTGGGAGCCAAGCTGTGCTGCTCTGAACTCGCTGGACATGGGGTAGCTCTCCATCGGCGGTGCGATAGCCGGGGCCTTGGCTCGTCTGAACAACGCTTGCAGCGCTGCCCATCCGGAGCGGATGGCTGCATCTTCGCGGGCTGCCTCCTCAATGTCATCTTCGTTCCAGGGTTCCTCGAAGATGTATCCTGAGTCTTCGGTTACCCATGAATCCGAATCATCGTCCACGGTCACGTGGACGAAGCTTTCCCCGTCCGCCGGATCGGCAGGGGCGTCCCCCCC
>VSDK01019540.1:115036-140244 GCA_009767595.1 Symbiodinium kawagutii | reverse complement strand
ACTCTTTCCAGCTGTGGCTGATGCGCTTGCCGTTGGGTATGAACTTTGAGGTGGAGGTGGAGACTTCCTCTTCCTCGGTTGTTCTGCCGACGGCAAATGCTCGTTCCATGGATCATGGTCATCTTGAGTTGGCATTGAAGCACGTGTACCCTCCCTCCTTGGTGGAGCAGCTTGGCCTGCAGGTGGCCACGCACTGGGTGGAGCACCCGTTGGTTGATCGTTCCATGGATCATGGAAAGTGGTTGCAGGTCCTGATGATGAAGTTCCTCCGCCTCTTTGTGGAGCAGCCTGACTCGCTGATGGCCATGCCGAGGGCGGAGCGCCCCTGGTGCCTCCAGTGCTCTTCGGGGGTGCGGCTTGGCTTGCTGAGGGCCACGACGAGGTAGGTGTCCTTCTTGGGGGCGTTGTCTCCTGAGCCCTCGGTGGAGCACCGAAGTGTGCCTTAGCTTCCTCAAACCTCTGGTGCCTCCAGTGCTCGTCGGGGGTGCGGCTTGGCTTGCTGAGGGCCACGACGAGGTAGGTGTCCTTCTTGGGGGCGTTGTCTCCTGAGCCCTCGGTGGAGCACCGAAGTGTGCCTTAGCTTCCTCAAACCTCCTCCGAGTCTGGTCAGTTGAGTGGGGTGGTGCCTGCGAGGAGCTCGCTTGGGGATTGGTGGAATACACCCCTGAAGGTGCTGAGGGCGGCCATCTTGCAGTTGTAGGTCGAGCTCTCTCTGTGGGTCTTCCTCTTGCCTGCTGGGTGGCGCCCTGTTTTGCCAGCCACAGTTGATACTGGTAGGTCATGAGAGGGCTCACCAAGATGTCTTTGGCGGTGCCAACGATCTTGAATTCCTCAGTCCGGCGGGCCTTCTCTTCCTCATCTGTCGCCCTGTCTGGGTGAACGTCACGACACTTCTTCCGCCAGTATTTCAAGATGTCCCCAGGCGGAGCGCCCTGGGGGGCTCCAAGGATGGCCCAGAGGTTGATCCCGGGATGAGAGTCCAGAAACAAACGCATGTCTTCTTCGGCATTGAAGGATGGCGCATCTCCGGCCATGGATGCAAAGCGAACCTTGCGGGGTACACTGCACGATTGACTTCGAGCCGATAAGCGAGGAGCTCGCTCATCCATCACCCCTTCACCTTGGATCGCCCTCCTACGTTCTGGGGCAACCTGATTGGGCATGTGAATGAGCTGGGTACCCAACATACCCTTGGAGATCCCCTTCTGGGCTGTGTGGTCTTCATATAGATATGCGTGGACCGCATCAGATGACCAGCCCCCGTACCTCTTAAGTCTCTCAAGATCCCCTGTTGAGGCAAAAAACGCTGTCGCTCCTCCCTTTCGGAGCGAATGGGAGCCTGCCAACTCGCTGGGGAATCCTGCCGCTAAGGCCGCTATCTTGATGTAATGGGTTATACCCTCACGATCCAAACCCGCCCCGTCTTCAAATCTAAACAGCGGGGCCTCATCGTGCGGAGCTCGCCATCGGTGTGGCTGCAGGGTTTGCATGGTAGCCAAGGCCTCGACTGGACACAAGTCACCACCGGAGCGGTGGTGTGATCGGGCTTGTCCCCTGCCATACTGGTCTGTTTTAGAGGACTTTACCTGCATGACCACCTCATCAGCCTGGACCCCCTTGCATGCGACCCCTTCCTTGAAGAACGCGACATAGCTAGGTTTCAAGCAGCGGTTTTGGGGGTCTGTGCCATCCCCTTGTGGCAGGAGTTCACTCGCCCTCAACATGAAGAACCATCCAGCCAAAAGTGCCCCTTTGATCATCGATTGGTCAGGTACACTGAGGCCACTACCCCTAAGGTGCTTGATCAACCAACGCAGCATTTCAGGTGTCACTGGTAGCTTGCGCAGAGGGGACCCCTCCCAGCGCTGTAATCCTGCCACTGCGGCCCATAGCCGGGGTCTACCAACTAAAGGATCGGGGAAGCCGTTTGAAATGTGGGCATAGCGGATCGCCGATAGCCTCTGCCTAATGCCTCCAATGGACCTTCCCATCACTTGGTGGAGAAAAACAACGAATCTGATGAGTCTCTGTTCGTCCTCAGCGCGGGCGGAGCGCCCCTCGCCGTCCAGGAAAAGGGGGGCTTTAGATCCACAATTAAACAGGGCCCACTGCTTCCACCCAGAGTCGTACACTCGCCTGGTGGAATCTGCCAGCTTCGACATCACCGCCTCAAGAGCAATGTGATCCAGTGTTTGGTTTCCCCCATGGATGATCTTGGAAACCTCGGCATGGTTCTTAGGTTTCTGGGAGGGTTGTACAAGAGCTTCGTGGTGTTCTTGGATGATCTTCTTACGCATGGTACCCTTGGGGGCTCCGACTCCTTCAAGTACATGAGTAGGGGCAATACCCGGGACCCGGGCTTTGCTGGAAGTAAGGAACAATTCATCCGAAGGTTTTGTTGGGTTTCTACCCCAAGCTCTCAACCAAATTTCCAGCTGCTCGTGCGCTTCAATTTCATCTGGGTCAAGAACTCCCGCTCTTGAGTCCTCTACCTGCATCATGGCCTGGAGCAGGCTCAGAGCACATTGCCATCCGCATTCCTTGACTGCCGAATGGACCATTCGTGCCCGCTCTGGATCTTGTGCCCTCTCCCAGTCATCTCTAGACCCGCCTTGCATCTCCCACAACTCTTGGAGCAAGAGTGGTCTCACCCGACCTGTCCCATCCTCCAGAAGTGTGTTGCCCGGTCCTTTGAGAGGATCTCCCTTGGATCTCGGCCCACATGCGACGCCTTTGGTCTGATGCACAAGATGCTTCTGCCCTGTTTTACGGTCAACGAGATGCCCGCAGGGCTTGGGTAGCCAAGGATCACCTGTAGTCACAATGTTTGGCTCTCTGATAAACATGAAATCCGGGGCCCCAAGTAGGTTTCCAGCATCCTCAAAATTGGTGAGGGGGAGCATCCAACAGCCGTTCAGTTCACGCACCCTCCAATTCTTGATCGGTATGTCGGGTAGCTCTTCTCTTGAGAGAAACCAAACCTGCCGTTTGCGAGCAAAGAAACTGCCACAATGGGAGGAGTTGAAAGTGGAGTGTTGCATGTGCGGGTACCTGTTTTGTAAGGATTTGACAAATGCCAACCCATGTTGCCCCAGGGAACCCGGTGCTTCAATCACCATAGCAGTGCACCTGTGGGCACCCTCAATCATCTCACTGAGACGGGTCAGGTCCTTGGTCCTGGGTTCAGGGTCGAGGCAAACTGCGAGGTAATCAGCTTGTGTGGGGGCACCTACATTACCTCCTCCCAGGTTCCAGGCTTTCTCGAAGCTGCGCACAGTGCTCTCCCCAGAATCAATTTGGGCCAATATTCCTCGGAACGAGGGGGCGCCAGTGGGCGGAGCGAAGCTCGGCATCGTATGACTCCTGTGAGCGAGTTGGGTGGCTAACTTGGCGGATTCCCCCTTCTCCCCAGGGAGTTTCAACACAGGTTTGACTGCTGCTCGAAGTGTGGTTTCCCAATCATCCTGGAGATCAAGACAGGTCCATCCTTTCTTGCTCATTGCAGTGTGCACCTGCTCCTCCTCACCTCGAGTCAACCAATCGTTGAGATCATTGTGATAGGTTCTTACAAACACCCCATCCACAGTGAATCGATGTTCTGCTTCAAGCCGCTGGAGCAGCAGCAGTAGGGTTCTGATGTACTTGTTGTGTGACCTTCTACTCTTGAGCCATCCTTGAACGTTTGAGTTATCAGTCACATACAACACCATCTGCCCTTCCCAACTGCCCCGTTGGCGGTTCGCCATGACCACCAACGTCAGCAACTCCATGACAGCGATGATATCCAAGTTCTCTCCTGGCCCAGCCACCGCAGCCAAAGCGGCAAGATAGGGGGTGCCTTTTGCGACATGGTATTCTTTGGACTTCCAGTCGGCTGCTCCCAGTCTCTCCAGAGTTGCATCTCCTCCCACAAAGCGGGTGTTGGCGGCAAACCCTGGCAGTGCGAGACGCTCCCGGATCGGGAGGAGTTTCCCAAAGGCGACCCTAAAACTAGAACCCCAGGGTTTCTCCATCTGCAACCGGACCCAGTCCAACGCATCCCAGAATTCTTCCCAGGCAGTGGCCACCTCCTCAGGGGAACCCCGAGGGTCGACGTAGAGGTGTTCTCCAGGTTCCTGCCGCAACAAGCGATAAAAGACCGGAAGATAAGGTGCGATCTCCGGAGCGGAGACCGCCCAGTACTGCGCTGAGCCTGCAAGCTCTCTGATGAGCTTAGTCCTGACCTTGGTGCAGCCACGTTGGAGTTCGCCTTCCCGGAGCAAGTACTTCGCTTTGATTCTCTTTGGCTCTGGCAGTGTTACTGTTTGGTTTTCGAAGTCCATGTGCAAGCCCCAGAGTAATTGGGATGAGGAAGGAGCTCCCTCTTCTGCCAACTTCTCTTGATTTATTGCACCTGGTCCCCACACAAGCTCCATGGTCCTGTCCATTGCGGCCAATGATCTTTGCACTCGGTTCCCAACTAGCGGTTCCACGACAACTCCGTCGTCCATGAGCCACCTGCTCGTGTAAGGCACGACATCGTTGAAGGAGGGGTGGCAAGGGCGGAACGCCCCATGATGTTTCTGAGCTGCCGTTGCCCAGATGACGAATTCACCTGGTGCGCCCACCCAGCCGAAGACCATTACAAGGCTGAGTATGATGACACCAAGGAGCTTGGTGCAAAACTCGGGGACGTCTCGTTCCCGGATGTAATGCCACTTGAACGCTCGGGGCACATCGCGTTTCGCACATCGTTGCGGGACATGAGGATGGCGGGCTCTCCACCAAAGGCTCTGCCTTACCACCGCTCTATGGCGGGGCTGCGCTGCCGGTGGATGGTCGTACTTCGACCCAAAACTATTCCTGGATCTCATGTCGTTGATGGGTCTCCCCTCGTTTGAAATGGTCCTATCCGGGTTTTGCTTCGGGACTCGGCCCAACGGACTTTCTGACACCCCATCCTGGATCAGGATGGTCTCCACTTGGTGGTTTTGCTCCTCGTCATCCGTCTCTGTGGAACACAGAAGCACGGCGCCATAGTATGCGTCTTTCCAGGCCTTCTGCAGAAGCTCCTGCTCATATCCCCTCACTGATCCGTGGTTCTTTGATTTTTCCCTTTGGGGTTGGGAGCTGGCTCTGCTGGGAACTCCTTGGGTGGCACACTTCTGGAGATAATCGGCATGAGCTGCTGAAAGGCCTCGAAGGGCCTTGGCTTGTGCTGCTGAGAGGTGTTGACCATCAACCTTAAGCCTAGCCCGGTTGACTCCTCCTGCTGCAGCTTCCACTGACCCCAGTGCAATCAGGAGCTGATTGCCAATTGCAGCTGCTTCCTTGACCACTTCGGTTGAGAAGGGCTCTTTGCACTTAGCCAGGTAGCTCTCCGCCAAACTTTCTGGGACCTGCTCTTCTGTCCATCCTGGGTCACCGGCTCTATAGGTGGTGTGTTTTGATGGAAGAGAGGACCGAAGAGAGGACCGTCCCCCCCCCGTGACTTTGCCAGGTAATTGTTGTTCACAGACTGGGCATGGGGAAGTCCCATTGCACCGTTGTTGGAGGCCACACCCGCCACATAGGACATAGTCAGGCATCGCTCCTGCGGTCGCCGGAGCGGCGCCCAAAGTACGTTCCAAGGTGTTGGCTGGATCCGTAGGCCACGGCGCCTGGCTGAGGTCTTGCCAACAAGCGGTGAGGGCCTCCAAGTCCTGCTTTTGTTGTAGGTAAGTAGGCCAGCTCCATTCTTCAAAGGCCGCTTTGATTACTAGCCCCCAGGCGGCGCACAGTGCGGGTGCGTACTGCTGAGCAATGCGCGTGAGGGGAACTCCAGGGAGAGGGCTGGCACCCTTGAGGGGTACATGAACGTGATTTTCAGAGGCTCCAGGGCACGACTTACCCAGTAGCAATAATGCCCAAGGGTAGAGCTCTCGAGAAACCAGCCACCAAGACCGCTTCCTGTGGAATTGAGCCAGACCCCAAGCACACATAGCCATCGGCACAATCTTGGCTCCGGTCTTTGCACGTAGCTTCTGCATGCATGGGAGGTCCCAAAGCTTGGGGTAGCGCCCGCTTGGGGCACTGCTCTCAATGCAGAACAACCGTCCGTTGTCATAAAGCTTGAGGGCAAGTTCGGCCGCGAACTCTGCGTCTTCGTTGCCTTGGCATTCGGAAGGGCGAGTTCCGTCCCCTAAGGGGTTTTCCCAGGTGCGAGTGCCTCCATTGATCAATTGGTGGTCACAGAAGGATGTGCATACCACTCCGAGCTGCCAGGTGTTAGGGATTCCGGGTCCCGGTGGAGCACCAGCGAGCCCTAGCAGGCGATCTCGCACGGCCTTATCCCTTGTGTCATGCTCCGGCTTATATCCAGTTTGCCTCAAAGGGTCTTCATAATACTCAACCGGTTCTGAACAGGGGATGCCTTGATATTCAAGCCCCTTCGTCCACCCAGCCCACCCTGCGTAGATCTCTTGACCTACCGGGCCGTAGGCGAAAGCCAGTCGATGACGTAAGGGCAACGGATCGTTGCTCAAGGACTGTGGATCCTCATGGAGGCAAGCTTCAAAAGAAGCTGGTGGTTTCGCGACCGTTTGTCCCACCCGATAGGGTTTCTGCTGCTGTTGCTGGCATCTGGCGCATGCTGGAAACTTGGCTGGAACCAGAATGCCTTCATCTGCTGCACGGTCAAGGGCTTCCCCCCAAGGTTCCACGTGAAGAACACGGGTGACTTTGTTGCAGTGATGCAATCCACGGTAAAGTTCCTCCGGAAAAACCGGCTGGAGCAGCCGCATATGACCACGATGGATGGTGACATAGACTAGCTTCCCCGGCTCTGCGTCTCTTCCGTGCAAGAGGTCTGCTTCGAGCCTTCCAAAGTATGACAACCGGAGGACAACCAAAGTACACCCATCCAACACATTCCCTGATAAGGTTTGGAGGACCCTGTAGTCCTTCTCATGGTGAGGATAAAGACAGTCGTGAACGTTTTGTCTCAAGAAATGTTCAGTATCGGAAATCCATGCTGGTGCATCGCCAAGATGTGCATGAACCTGTGCTGCCTCACTCCAAAGCTGATGTCGAAGCTCCGCGGCTTTTACCAGGACTTGATCTGAGGTGGCCGCTGGATCAGCAGCCAGGGCAAGGCCGATTCCGACATGAAGCGGAAGACATTGTCTCTCCTCAATTTCGGCGCCATCATTGATCGGCACCTGTGACATCGCAGTGATGATCTTGTCCTGATAGTCTCGGTACGGAATTGGTCCAAACTCTTCAAGGTCCCCGCTAAGCTGAAGATCTCCAACCCCGATCCCATCTGCCCACTTGGGGGGGGTGAATTCGGCATCGGATCGATGCCCTGCCTTCGGGACTGAGTTCATAGAAGAAAGAATCCGACAGGCTTCTTCAGCTAACGCTGGATGTCCATCTTCAGCAGCTGCTTCCAGGCAAGTATCCAGGGGGAGTTCCATACCTTGGTCCTCTGCATTCAAGATCCGGGCGATGACATGTGATTTCAAGTAGTCTGTTGCACCCGAGATGGGTGCTAGTTTACCTGAAGCCTCGAGCTTCTCCCATCTCTTGACCCGCTGCTTTTCTTCTTCGGTTTGATCAGCTTCGAGTGGTGGTGCCTCCTCCTCAAACTCGCCAGAAGGAACTTCCAGCCAAGAAGTGTCAGGGCCTTTCACGGCCTCTTGCAGCTCGTGTTCTAGCGAAGTAAGCGGACCTGCATAGTCATCCGGCACTTCCCAAGTGTTTCCTGCCTTTTCATCGTCTTCAGCATTTCGTCCGGCCTTAGCCTTTCCTTTAGCTTTGGGTTTTGCCTTCGGTTTGGCTGGTTGTTTCTTTTCATCAAGCTCGGCTTGTGCTTGTTGGCGCAGCTGAGCTACGCGACCATCCACTTCCTTGGGGTCAACCTTGGGCCCACCCTTGAGACCTCCACGTCGAATGACCTGCATTGCCACTGTGTAGTCGAGCTTTGCGAGCCCTGGGAGAGGTTCATGTGCATGTGGGCATTTCGCCCCTTTGGCACAACCCATGTGTGTGGCGGCATCCCAGCAAATGGGTTTCCCTGTTTTCGGGTCTTTTGGGGCATGCTCCACGGAACGTGAAGCTTCACTCTGTTGAAGCCTCTTACCTGCTGGATAAGCAGATCGAGTAGATGGGTCTCTGTCTTTCAGATTCAACTTGGGAGCTTTTCCGGCCCTTCCTTCTGGTTCTTGATCGGGATTCTCCGCTTCGGCTGGACCAGCCGTCTTCTTGGTCTTCAAGTTGTGATCATGAAGTTGCTTATGAAGAAGTCGGGACATCTGCCTTTCCTGTCTCGGGACCACTACCGTTTGATAATATCCGGTGGGATCTCCCAGGTCCCAAACCCGGGGGAATTGGAAATTTGCGTGTCCGGCCGCCCCTGGAGCAAGGGCTAGTAACTTCAGATCCTCAAGGCGTGGGTTTTCCGTACCCAACAAAGCACACAGGCGTCTGCGACTCTCTCGAACTTCCTCACACCATACAGCGGACAGTTCTTCAAAGAGGTCAACGCAGTACCTGGCTGGGAATGCGTGCTCATCTTCCTCATGAGCTTCCTTCAAGGCCTGGAGACAATCTAACCTTTCCTGAATGTGTTCTGTCCCATAGCATGACCCGAAAACTCGGACCGAGTTCTCTGCATAACGCAACCAGGTGTTGAAAACGCCAGGTGTCTTGCTGCGTGGCTCAGCCTTGTGATCAGAGTTTGGCACCCATGTGTCGATCTGCTCGGACCGAGCAGTCACACAGTCACTTGCGTGAATTGTGTACCCTTCCGGCCCGCCCCACCACAAACCAGCGATTCCCAGTAACAGTCTGTTGGTCATCAAGACAGGCCATTTGATGGTATGCAGCATGTGCCGCGCGTGTTGAGCAATTCTCTTCCCTGCATGGAAGAGTTCCTTGCCGTAGACTCCATCAGCTATTTCTATGGAGAGGGTGCCGCAGCCTCTGGCTAAGAACACATCCATTTTTTCTGCATCTTTGATCGAACTAAGGACTCCCTTCACTAAGCTCTTGTCCTCATCTTGAGCTTTCCTGAGCCCATCGATGGCGTGTATGATTCGATCTGCATTTTGGATCTGGGAGGAGCTCCCAAGTGACTCTCCATAGCTTGCACCTGTTCTCTGGACTGGATGGAGTGGGGACACCTTCGTAGCTGGCTTTGTGCTCATCGGAAAGAGATTGATCTTGGCACTTTTAGCGCCGGTGGAATCCCGTCGAAGCAACGGGTTCGCAGATCTCTGAAACATCGGAGCGACAAGCCCCTTTGATGCTCCTGCCGGTGTAGGATCTTCCTCTTGCGGGGTTAACCCAGGAGGAGCTCCCAGTTCACAGTTGACACTACTCTCACAGGTTCTTTATCTGCCCGAGGGGTGGAGGAGGACGGCAAAACAGCGTCAAGCTGACCAGGTTCCACATCAAAAGCCGATGCAATGGTTTGGAGAACCCCTTCATCAATCTTGGTTGGGTCATATTGCGAGAGAGCTTCCTTGGCAGCGACGATAGCACTCTGAACCTCGGCAGGGGTCTGCACGGAGTAGGTCGGGAACATGGGTCTCTGTCCCTCATCCGGACCGGAAGAGGTCATGGGTCGTGGAGGTGTCATAAAATCTTCCTGCTCGTTTCTTCCTTCCTGTGGGAGAAGATAAGCAGAAGAATGAGGCAGAATCTCCCGGACCAAAGATGACCCCTTTAATCCTGCTAGCTCATGACACTCAAGTCCATCAGTGCACCTTCCCTGCCAATCCTGGAGCGATTCCACATGTTCCTCATTGACCCGGCTGACAAGGATAGAGAGACCTTGAGCCGTTTCCTCATCATGCGTTGCGGTCAAGAAACTCTGAACCCATTCCCTGCTGATTTTTCCAGCTGCACTAGTCCTGGGTGCACTTCGCACTTGGGCGGTGAGGGTAGATCCTGTGACCCCCGCATCTTGGAGTTGAAACTTGACTCTCTCCTGAGCCCGTCCCTGTTCATCAAATCCAAGTATCTCCCCGAACCAAGCAACCCATCTGGGAGGCTTATTGGCGGATTGGATTTTCTGGGGTCTCAAGAGGACGATACATTTCCCCTGGACCAGGGCGCCTTCCACTCGATGTTGATTCTCAGATCTAGGCTCCGCAGAGGAAGCTCGTGCCTTAGCAGTGGCCTTTCGGGGTGTTCTTGGTGAACTGGGTTGACTAACCTCTTTGGGGGCCTCGGAACGAGGGGTTTCAACTTCATCTTGCCAGTTAACTTTTCGTGCAGGGCGGGCTCCTGTCCCAATCTCCATAAGATGATGCCTGCACAAGGGGACCCCTTGTTTGGATCCAGCTGTTGATTCGTAGCATGAGATCACGCTGCATTTTCGCCCGGAACAGGCGGCCGTGTACAGCTGTCGGTGATGGTCACATAAACGCACGGTGGATCGGTTCTTCACATCTGACATTGCACGATCAGTTTCCAGCAGCCTGACATTGTCCCCCGAAGCTTGGTCAAGGCAGGGGTCCGAAGCTAAAGCTCTGGGTTTGCCACTATGTTCCAGTCCCACAAGAACGGCTTCACAAGGGTCCTCGAGAACCTCCGCTTCTGACTCAGAGTCGGGGTCTAATGGCCTCATTACCGCCCCCTCTTGGATCACCCGGACCGGGTTTTCCTTTCGGCAGATCCTGCTCAGCAACGACAACCCGCTTAGATGGTACAAAGTCCATTTGAGGAACCCCAATACCCTCCTAAGCCATCGACCGAAAAGAACTGCAAGCCTCCTTGCGCTCCACCCTGCATATGCCCCTAGGTCGACGAGCCCATTGGCATCCAATGCAGCGTAGGCCTTGCAATGGAGACCTGGTGTGGGGGCGATCTCCAATGGGCACTGGCTATCCCGGCATAGATGAATCTTTCCTTCCCTTTCCAAGAGATGGCGGAGTGGGCGGGAAGAAGCTCCCTTCACATCACGGATCCTCAGCCAGAGCCCGTGTCGATCTACTCTAGCCCAATGATCACAATCGGGTTTGACTCGAGCAACTTGTTCATTCAGCATCACCACAACATCGTTGGGTTTCCTCTGGGAACCTCTTCCTTTGATGGTTCGTTGATAAAATTCGGACTCAATCCCTTCTCGAGTGTTGGGCCCGTGAAAACTTAAGGTCTCATACTTCCCTCCCAGCTGCAATTCCGGGAGGAACTCCCCGACCTCTCGCGCTACAGCTCTTGTCTGCTTGCAGCAGCATGTACAGAAAGACCGGATCGGTCTGCACACCGAAATGAGAATGTAGAGACACAAAAGTGAGAGTGAGGCGACCAAGGTGATCAAAGCACCCCAGCCTACCCAAGGCCAAAATTCGCCGCAAGTGAGGACTCCCAATCGATCCAGGAAATACAAACCCCAGCCACCTGATGAACTGAGTTGGCCCGGCACAAGTGGGGTGCTGAACCAAGCTTTCCCGAACCAGGACTTCACATCAAAATGCAGCACGGAGTAGCCCCATATGTGAGCATACCCCTGTTCTATAGTATCCTCCGAAGGTTCGGCCTGACCTTCAGGGAACGTAGCCTCTCCACCCAAGGGAGCCCCGGGTGCTGTCGATGATCGCTCCGTGTCTGGGGGAGATGCAATCCACCAGAACCAGGAATGCTCAAACGCAGCGAAGGGGGCAGCTAGGGTGGTGAATGAGAGAAGTAGCACCCATTGCGGTGCTGCCATTGTGACGCAGGTCTAGCATTTCTTAGAAGGCTTCCAAGGTGCTAGCCTACAAAACTTGAGCCAAGCACCAGTGATCATGTTAACCTTCTATTCTAGCGAATTCCCAATAAGCCCCAAAACCATCAACCCCAAAACCATTAATCTTAAAACCGTACACCTTAGTGAAATTAACCGCCAAAAACAACATTTATTCAATTTTTTGTTACCTGACCTTCGTTTTCTGCAAAAGGGTTGCCACAGACGGTTCAAAATTGCAATTTTTCCTCGATTTTTGACACCCGACCTTGGTTTTGTGCGAAAGGGTTGCCAAAGAAATGTCAAAATCGCAATTTTACCTCAGTTTTTGAGACTTGACCTTCGTTTCGTGCGAAAGGGTCGCAGTGGGCACAGGAAAAATCAATGAAAACCATGGAAAAACAAAGGAAAGCAGCCCCCAGGCCAAAAAAAAAAAATAGCAAAAAAAAAACAAAAAAAATGCCAAAACAAATCCGCACCCCTTGAAGTGCTTGTCCCAAAAGTGAAACTAATACCTAGTAAGCCCAGTGCTAAAGATTATCCGTAAGAATTACGATATTTATCCTTAAAGATTGTGCGTTCAGATTCCAGGCATGGACATCCAACATCGCTTGGATGCCGTCGCAGCCCTCACACTTGGTGCCGGAACCCAGAGTTGTGGTGTGGGACCGCCGTGGCTTCGCATTTCTCTCATTCCGCACCTCGTTTGCTCCGTATCAAGATATCACAATGGAGAAGTTCTCTGCCTTTCGGCTCCATGCTCTAGCCAGTTCCAGTGTTTACGATGTTATAAAGCTTGAGTTCCCTGGTTCTTTGTCAGGTTTAGCAATATAGTGCAATGTATATATATATATATATATATATGGTCCATATATAAGACAATATGACTTCAATTCACAACCAAAAGATCATAGATTGAATATGATTGAATGAAGGACCTTATATCCCCTTGTCCCGGACTGCATCCTGCAAGGCAAGGACATGGTATGGCGTGTGCGGCTCATGATACCCTTTCAAATTCACTGCAGCTCAGAAATTCCAATGGAAGTGTGTCTATTCTATTCCTATCCTGAAACCTTTCTACGTCTCTGCTTGATTCTCTCGGAACATTTTCGAGACCTCCAATGTGGTGATGGATTGAGGTGACTTTGCTCAGGGTGCATACAGGAGCAGACTTTTCCACAGTGCTGGAATTCCCCGTACTTAAAGCAAACCGTAGCTCTATTGTCAGACCGTCATGTGCAGGATGCGAGGCATTGGTCGTGGGCAGAGCATTTGCTTGTACATCATTCCAGAGCGCCTCGGAAACAATATTCAAAGCATTTGGGGAAGTTTCAGGTACATGAAACATTTGCCTTCGCAACAACCAAAGAATTTCAAAGCACTCATGCACTTGCGATGCACTTCCATGGAGACAGGATTGAAGAGCTCATTTCTCGCGATATGGGACTTGCAAGCTTGCCACAGCTGCAGGATGCTAAGATGCCAGGTTGCCGCCTCTTTAACCAATCTGCAACTTGTTCATCCGAGGCCGAAATTTGCAACCCTGGGCAGCCGACACAAGGCATCGTATCGGTCGTATCCATCCGAAACTGACTGTTGGAAAGAAGGCAGTGAGCTTTCGTAGCTGTTCCCTGTGTCATCACCAGGGTGTCCTGGATGCGGTGGCTTGTTGGTTGCTGTGCCAGAGCCGTCCTCAGATCCTGGCTTCAGACCCACTGAAGTTTCAACTTGACTATTTTGATTGTCAAAGTATCAATCAATCAACTTCCTCAATGGGAGTTTGATGTAGATATCTTTGCGATAGTAACGATCAAGATTTGAATATATGTATATATATATATATATGTATATATATATATGTATATATATATATATATACATATTTTAATCATAATAATTACATCAACGAGCTGGATACTAGGCGAGAGGGCTCAATCTTATTTGTCCAAGTCACATCAATCTGCACAATTGGATGCAATATGATGCAATGCCACGAATTGAATGTGCATACGGGACCACTTTGGCGTTGTAGTACTTGCTCAGGTCAATGCGGACTGAAAAAGTGCAATATGCAATGCTGCAGCTGCAAAATCTGGCAAACATTTGGAGAAGGACGCAGTTGAGTTCCTTCAATTTTCTTTGATCCAATTCAAATTCATTCAATCAATTTTGCTTATTTGATCTTATTTGCATTTCATTCAATTTGCAAATTTTCCATGGTCCCAGCTGTCAGGAGCTCATTGACTTTGGTCATGGACGATTATGAGGTGTGATGCCTTTCCCTTTGGAACCCTCCAGCATTTTTTTGCACGTACCTTCTGGCCGCAGAACTGCCAAGTATGAGATTTACGCAAGTCTCCGAAGCAAGTTTCATGAGTTTTGTCA
Organism: Symbiodinium kawagutii; assembly: GCA_009767595.1. Lineage (NCBI taxonomy): Eukaryota > Dinophyceae > Suessiales > Symbiodiniaceae > Symbiodinium > Symbiodinium kawagutii. The sequence continues at coordinate 126,164 of VSDK01019540.1, read as the reverse complement.
CAAGTTGTCAAAGCTGAAGACGCATCTTTCATTACTTTGTTTCAGGCCATGGCAGGAATGAAGCCGGAAACTCTTGCCAGAGTGCAGGTCTACAAAGAGCCTATTGATTTCAAGGCTTGAAAACCTGCCTGCGCAGATGGACTATCTGAAAAACACATCCACGCACTTGGTGAGAAACAGGGGTAAGTAAGGCAGCACCTTTTCAATGCAGAGATTATGTTGAACCGGCTGAAAAAGGTGTATATATATATATATATCTAAATTCACACATGTACATACGGTATCATATCACTACAAGGTTTAGCAGTGTCGTCAGAATTGGGCCTTGAGTCTCAGCATCTCTTTGCTTCTACATGGTTGACAGGTACCATCAAAAGTTCCGTCTTCAGCCCAGCGACAGTGTGATTCACTGACGCAATCACACAGAGCATGCTGAGATGCTTGAAGATGCTTTAAGGACTTTATGCCTTCAGAGATCTTCCAAGTATTTAAAACCATTTCAAAGTTCAAAGTACTTCAAGAGCAACAAGATACAAAAAGAATCGAATCAAAACATAGTTCTACAGATCATGAATCTTCCAAGATCCATATTGGTGATGTCTGGGAGTAGTGTTGACGAGGCACATGGACACCATCGGTGCTGCCGCAGAGCGAAGGACCGCAGATGCGAAAGCAAAATTGTGAGAAAGGCACACGCCCTTGAAACGATTCACCGACTGATCCATACCTTGTCGGTGCATTAGGCAATCTGGCTTCTTTGCTCCATATGATTGATATGTCAGAAGAAGCATTTAGGTAATACATAAACAATCATTTTATACTGTACATGTGCATAAATATGTAAATTATATATACATATATATTCAAATACAGAGAGTATTACATTGTACTACATTGTATCACTACATCCCACAGTACTCTATCTTATCATTCCATATAGTTAGCCGACTACTTCTTTTTGTGGCCCTCAAGCATGTCGCTTCAAATATCTTCCAAACTATGTTTGCTGACGAGGATTGCCGATGCACAACGATTTGTACAAGATGCTGACAGGACGTGTGCCTGTTTTCATCCTACATCAGTGAAGCATGGTGCTATGGACATGGGTGTAAATCTTGGTCATGCATTTATCAGGCAGTGGTCTTGTCTGTTTTTTGTCGCGTTTTCCCGATGTTGTTGTTGACAGGCCAGAGCTAGAGGAGATCAGAGGAAACATGCTCAGATTGGCAGAGGCCCAGAAATGTCATGACAGGCTCATGAAATTCAGAAACCAATCCTCAGAAAATTGGAGATCGATAGAGTGCTGGATTAGTGCGGGGTTAGTGCTAAGTAATCTTGCGACTTGGACGATCTGCTTGAGATGCAAGGCTGGTGGAGAAACCCACGAAACCGAGGGAGAGCTTGGCTCATAGCAAGATATTGCAATCGCGATTGCTATGCAAGCTGCATTGAATGCAATTCTAACATGCACACAACAGCTATACAGTGCTATACAAAGCTTAAGGAATCATCATTTTGAGATCTGCATTTGCATAGGCTATCTTATGCTTAAGCACTGCATCTGCATCTGCCAAATTGGCCCTGGCACTGTGAGAACCTGCTCTGAGGCGGGGACTTGAGACCGAGCAGCAGCGGGAACAAGAGCAAGAGCGGCAGCAGGAGGTGCTCAAGAACCCGTGGGAGAAAAATTGAGTCTGAAAAAAAGATAGATTTAAGGAGTAAGTATAGAATTTAAGTAAGTATAGAATTTAAGTGTCTATATTTATAGTCTTCAAGTAACTTCGAGTATCTATTTGAGCATCCATTTATGTCAATTTAGTGAACAGCCATTCACAAAGTGTGGGAAAGCAGGACATGCGCAGAAGCAGGATGGATGTATTAAACTCGTGCATCCATGATAGAAATAGGAGTTGCCAAAATGATAGGCAATCAACGACAAGATTATTTTGAAGTGATTTGGTGCAAGGATTGCGCTCTCCTTGTGTAAAAAAGTGATAGCCCTGAATTGTATTGATTTGCATTGTTTCGCCAGTGCAGGTGGAAGAAGAAAACCAAAGAGAGCAGGAGATCCAGATTGAAAAGTTTGTTGACTTGATGTTTGACACTAAGCTCTCGAGCGGTTTCAGATGGTTCCAGATGGTCTCAGATGGTTTCAGGGCACACAAGCCTCTTGTTTGTTTCTATTTGTGCCGCCTACAATGTTGACCGCTGAGGCATTGCCGAGACCATGAGGAGCCTGTTCCATGGGATGCTCTGAGCCCAGTCTGTTTCAGTTTGTTCCGAGATGTTCCGAGGTTAAAGCAAACTTGGAAAGATAAACAAACACCATCCATGTAAGGAATGTTAAAAGCTTGCAAAGAGATGTGTTGATGTACACTGCATCTTTTAGCTGGCGCACTTGTATGCTCAGCTTCTTTGTTCTTCACGTGTGACTCATTGTAAACTTCTGCAAACTTTGAGGTCGATACCTTGGCGGTACCCGAGGAGAACAACTTGCCAAAACAATTCTACGAGGACTGGATCAGACATCAGACTCCGTTCGCGCAACGTCTGAGATCTTGAAAAATTGGCACAGTATCAGTTGCATTGCCAGGCTAGAGACTTTTGCCTGTGGAAAAGACAGCCGCTGAAATCACTTCCGTAGCTGACTCAAACGGTGAAGATGTGAGCAGAGCAGAGAACTTTGGACGCAAACAGAGCGTAAGAGATCCAAACGCGGCACTTGCGCTAAGGGAAGAGTGTTTGCTGTCCAGAAACTGGAGCTGGCCTGAGCGGACTGTCCAAAAATCTCCAAAAATGTCTAAATTATATATAAATATGTTTATATAAATATATATAATATATATATATATAGATTTAAATTATCTCTAAATCTCTCTAAATAATTGTTACTTGTGCGTCTTGTGCCATTGCCTAAAAATGCCTCGACTCCCGTGCTGTACTGTACAGGTTTGACCCACAGTGGAGTGGATTTCGCAGGGTGAAAAACGTCTACATGCAGCTTGAATGGGCCGCTCTCTTAACCTTGGGAGATGACGAAGGAGAGCACAAGATTGAAACATATTGAAACCACAAACACGTTCGATTGCTGGAAAAAGCCAGTGTTTGATCTCGCACGGAGCTCAATGTGTTTTGTGGATGCCTCACTCGGTCATGCTGAGTCATGCTTCTCGCACTTTCTCACTTGGTTCAGGTTTCGGATAAGTCACGAGTTCGAAGGGCTACGAAAGAACTACCCTTGACTCGTGCCGAAGAGCATGAGATGCATCGAAAGCTTCACTTGGTGTGCCCGACAGGTTTATGTCGGCCTGCCAATTACGAGATATTAAGAGCACAAAGTTTTCACTTTGCCCCTTTGCTTTCCATTTCCAAGGCAAACAAATCAAACAACATGTTGATCGTCCCAGTTCTCCTTCGATAAGCGGGATGCAAATCCTGTACTCGTTGCCGGATTTGGCTTTCCAGCGGGCTCAACGGAAGAGCGGGCCAAGTCAGCATATGTCTCAGATCGACTCAGGTTGCACGGGAGAAGGAAAAGCGGAAATCAGTTTTGAACAACAAAGCACACCAGGCATCCCATTGCCTCGTTGCTTGAACCTTCGTTCTTTGCATGTTTGTAGATATTTATGAATCTTAAATATAGTTGAGTAAACTAAGATCAACTTGAAAACTCAGCATAGTTATAGTTGAATATGCTAAGAGACTGCAGGTAAGCTGCCAAGATGCCGTCCCTGTCTCGCGCGAGTTCATTGGACCCTGTGCTTCATTGGGCATGCGATGCTTGTGATACGGAAAGTAGGACAGGTGGCATCTCCCTGTACTCCAGCGAATCTGATGAAAGTAGCTGGCTGAACTATGTGCAAAGAGAGATTCGAGGCCGAGGCAAGCCTCCACCCAGCTGCTTTATCAATCCAGAAGTGGAGATCAAGGCGAATCAACAAGATCGGGCATTGAGGTATCGGGAAATTGCTCCCCCGGCAAATCGTTTACTTTATCATACTGCAGCGCTCTCAGTCCTTGGGCCAACAATGATTTTCCTCCTCACGTTTTCAAGATCTACATGCGACCATGGGATGGACTATCCAGTACCTTATTGGATTTGGCTTTGTGCTGCTCCCTTTGTTTTGTGCCACTTAATCTATGAGATTCGAATCTTTCGCTACACTGTGATCCCGTACTTCCAAGTCGTTGGCAGATTCCAAATGCTTACGATCCACGTGGGCTTCCATTTGTGGTTCCTCATCAGTTTCGCCAAATCCTTGGCGTTTCAAGGCGCAGTATTTTCGAATGCAGTGTTTGCCGCTAAGACTTTTGCAACAGCTGCATGCCCGGTCACCTACTCTGGTGACTCTGGCTTTGAGCGAGAGACGAGCTTCAACGAAATTTGGAGAATAACATTGCATCAATCAACATTGGCATTTTGGTTGCGAGAAGTTCCACTTTCGGGGCAAGTTCTCATTTGTTGGCTTCTTTCCTTCTCGCCCATCATCCATGCTTTGCTGGAGTCATCGCCGGAGGACCAATGGCCATGGAAGCTTGAATATTCGCTTGACAGTGACAACACAGCAGCTGAATTCACAAACTTTTTGGGTGGGAGATTCACTCAGGGCGACTCTGTCATGCTTCTTGGCAGTGGGATGGGAATGTTTCTGATCGATGAGCAAAGTCCATCCTACCCGCGTGAAAAAACATTTCATATACTCCATGGCCTTGCGTTTGATCTGCAGAACCAAAGCCCAACTAGCCCAAGCGAATCCAAATCAACAGAGCAGTCAAGGAATGCCTTGCGAAAAATGTACGAGCCACTTGAAATCTACACAAGAAATGCATTGAGCAGATGCTTCTTGAAGGTCATTACGCTTGGCCTTTTCAACAATGCTTTGCAGATCCATGTTCAGATATCGGTATATGCCATGTTTCGGGTCACCAGCAAGAACGAGGAAGTGGATTTCCAGCGCCTGTTTTCAATCGCCCTGAGCATTGCAAGCGCATCATTCCTATTGATTCATGTCCAGAAGGTCCTTCTATATGCTGGACAAGCCCTTCATAAAGTAGAGGAAGTGATGGAACATATCAATGAAACAGATGAGCCCGTGACATGGAGAGATTTGAAAAACTACTTTGTTTGGAGAGCAGCAGAAGCGCGGGTGATCCGCTACCGAGAATATGTGAGATGGTCCACAGCTGCTTTCGTGCTGGCTGTTTCCTTGGCAATCATGAAGCTCTGCATGGCCTTCAGATGTCCGGACAGTGCCTTTGCTGTAAAGCCTGCAACTGTAAAACCTGTTTCAATCTGTTTTGTTGGGTTTGCCCGGAGAATTTGTAGACAACCCAGAGGGTCACTCTGGTAGACATGCCAAGATTGCCTTTGCAAAATCGGCCAAGAGAAACGTCATACGGTCATAGGTGTTGAGTTTAGCATTCGTCCAACAAAAGTCATGTTCATAAAGTAGTGTGGCTCAGTCCTGGAAACAACATAATGAACTCTCAGCATTTCTTTCCCGAGAGAATCAACAGCGGATCTGTGAGTCTCTGAGGTTTGTGGAACATTGGCTCGATGCACACCTGTGTCGACATCGAGACTACCTTTCAGAGTGTGGATGAAACAACTTAGAAACAAGTTGTTGTACTTAGGTATGTAACTGTCAAGAATACCTACAGTAATACTAATGCCTTTCTGCATTGTTTTGCATGCATCAGTTGGAAAAAACTGCGCAAAGCATTCGAACTGAAAGCCACGAGCAGTGACATCTACTTGAAGAACTTTTCTTGATATGACTTGATGCATATAAGTGTGAGGTCAATCTGTTTGATTTACCAGCAGTGCACTGCTTGCACGAAAAACACGCGGCCAGATCTGGGACTTGTTGAATCGCAAGGGAGCTGGAGACTTTGCCAAAGTCTCAGAAGTATTCGGACAGAGTTTGGGTGTGGATTCATAATGATTCATACCCCTTAAAGCATTTGAAGACACAAGTTCAATCAAACATGTTCAATCCTTTTTACCTCTTCATTTCATTTCTTCATATTCAGCCAATTTATCTTTTCTTTTTACCTTCTTTACATTCCTGAGCCTAGGAGATTGCGCCGAAGTGGAGGTATCGAGGCGGACATTCAGAAGATGCGCAAGGGTCTCCTGTGCCGCTTGGTGCATAAGCCAATTGCGGTGCGCAGGACATGGACCAAGGTATACGGATTTCTACGGGTGTCTACGGTACTGTCTACGGTATACCTTGTCTACTGAAACGATTCTGTCTTCATTGAGTCCTTCTGTTTGATAGTGACATGTTATGATTTCCATTTTCAGCCGGGGTAAGCCCCAAGCTTGCAGTTTGGTTGCTGTAATGGCACCATGAGGCACCTGTAACACCTGTACAACTTACACACGTGTCATCACGTGTGTTGGAAGTTCATTGATCCTCGATCCACTTCTTGTCGAGGTCGCCAAGTTCCGCGCCCGTGGACTTTGAGCCGCTTCGGACCCAGATCCTTCGCAATTTCTCCATTTTTCCAGAAATGCCTTGAGAATCCTTGAGATTTGCGTCGTGAACTTCATTGAACTCTAAACTGTAAACCAAAACGATATTGAACATATTTGAACATATTTTGAAATAAATGTCAGTAAAGGATGACAAAAGTTGGATCATGTGATCGTATGACCAGGCCTGAAGGAGAGATTGCTGAAATGGAGATTCTTAGGCTCCTGCAGGCGGGCCGTTGCTAGAAGCTCTGCGTACCCAACATGCAGCCTGCCACTTTCATCTGCTTCTGCTTCTTGATGCTTCTGTATGCTTCGCTTGCGTAACTAGGGACTTTTTAAACTTGATGGTCTCACAGATTTTTCCTGTCACTATGGTCTTGAGATTCTTAAGTCTTGAGCGATCTTAAAGGCATTCTTTGGTCAGCTTCGTTCTATGTTGTTATTTAAGGTCATGCATGGTGTTGTCGGTCACCAATCAAACCTCAGGCCTCCTTTGACTGGGTTTGGATCTCAAATATAGAAATGACAAACGACAAGGAATGTAAAGTATTGGCGACTGGATGTTCAAACCGTATGTGCATTCATGAAAATGTCTTGAGGATACGGCATTCCATTCTGTCACTTCGGCCATGGCAGTCTTGCAAAATGAAGATGTACAGGCTGCAGAGAGGGAGTACACGACAGACTGGACGCTGAGCGATGTTTGAGATCATGAAACTGTTGAAGTATGCAACGCAACAACGATCTGTTCACTAGTTTGCTATATATGCTGAAGCTCATGATCTTGTCGTATCTCATCCGTCGTGATTTCATGATTTCGGCATATTTTGGCATTTTTTCGAGCTCTATCAGGCTGCAGAGAAGTCAGGTCTTGGATATGTGGATGCTTGTCGCTTGCTCCGCTGGACACCTAAGAAGCGGAAAAGTTCCAGGGCAAGAATAACACAGATCAACACAGATCAACACAGTCGTCAAATCTTCGGTGCTCAAATGTGGTGTCGATGGTCCCGGGCCTTGAGGTGCTGCCTACTTCCGACCTCGGGATGAGGGACGGGGCTTTATCATTCTCTCACTTGCGGAGGCAGGATCTAGTCTCAAGAGTCTCAAGGCTATAAACAGTTTCTTTTATGTTTCTTTTTGATTATTTTTCAGACTTTTCTTCAGCCCCATGCTGCCAGCGTTGTAGGCCGAGACACTTCGGCGAATCATGCATTGTAGCAAGCTCCTGAGATGCCAATCTTGTACTCTGAGAAGTGCTTCACCGGAAGCTGTCTAGTGACTGGAGCGACATGACATTTGGCGGTCAAATAGACACCCTAGTGATTTCCAATAAAGTTAGCGATTTCTTGTGCACAGTTGCTGATACTGTCCTAGACTTCAATTCATGCCATGATTCCTTGCGTTTGCGCTCAGCTCAACAGCTTTCCAATGTTTTTCAAGGAGTTGGAAAACCTCTGCTCGCACAGCATCCAGAGACAAGTGTGGCCTTGTACCCGCCTCGAAGACGACTTTCCATTCTGCGTGATCATGATGTCAAACCATGGAATCCAAGCAGTGCCGGTGAGAATCGCCATTGCAACGAGACAAACAGTCAGCCCCAAAAGTCATCCATTTTGAGAAAAGTCTTGAGAATGAAGAAGTTTTTCCGTGAGGCGCTGTGTCATGTCCAATCACATTATGTTTGATGAGAGCGGTCCTCAGATGCCAGAAGCATTGAGGCACTTCAAGACACTTTGCTTAGCAGCGCGAAACTCTGCACACATTTGTACTGGGCATCAGGTCTTTGGGTTTTGCACCCGGACCAAAGTTCCAAACTTCGACCATGCCGTGAGCTTGGTCTCCTCTCTTCAGCTGGCGCACAACAAAACACATTGAGCGTTTTATTTTGGATTTGAACGTCTTTGAAGTCTTTGTATTTTCTTTGCATTTCATTGTACTATTCTACATCCCGATTTGTTTCATTCAGCTTGCAGCTACTTGACATTGGAGGAAAAGGAGTAGATACAAGAGTTGAATAAAACTACTAAATCGTGATTAACCTCTTTATCTTCTACCTACAGAGACCTCTCCTTCGGCAGTGTTGAATCACGATTCAATTCTTGTTGCTTGCAGCGCTTGTGCAAAAATTAAATCTATATAGATTTAGTTCTTTGGGAATTGCCTTGTTTACCAAGGAATTCAATCTGGATTTAATAATCTGGATTTGATTATTTTTTCTTGGAGAGGAGGCCCATGTGAAAAGAATTAAATCACGCTTTCACGATGTATTTTTTCTGCCAGGGAATGAAAGGGGCGGTAGGAATCAGAGCAGGGCCAGGAGTTGGAGCTGGCGTAGGAACAGGAGTAGGAGCCATACCATGGCCTGACGGCTAGAAATAAGGCCGCGTCACTGGGGCCTGGAAAAAGCCTCCCCTGCGAAAGCCAAGTGATGTTGTAGTATGACTTTGACCAGTTGTTAGCGTTTCATTGACCAGCTATACCAACCGGCTAATTCTCTAGGTACAACCGACTGCAGCCCTACAAATAGAGCTCGGACTCCTGATGTGAGCTCTGAAGCGGCCGCAATTTCTCATGCAATCCTGATTTCTCCAATCGCTTTGCATTAATTCAGCGACGCTGCGAGCTTTGTCTCGTTACAGTAAAACCTATTGAAGCCTCGATGGTTTGTCCTTTGCACTGTTCCTTTGCAGATGATTCAAGGGTTGACCAGCAATAACCATCGGATTTACCATAGCCAAGGTTGTGACTTGACTTTGAAAGTGGTCAGTGGGCAGAGCCCGCTCGCCTTTGATGAATTCTTCCGCCATGCATTCACCAAACAAGGGCGGTGGGCGGCTTATCCCGGACAAGAAATGAGCCACAGCAATTGCGCACATCGCCGGCTCATCGTCCAATGGATTTTAAGAAAGGCACTGAGCAGCAGCATTGTACGCGGAATTGCTTTGTATTTCGGAGGTGGCCTTGCTGGGGGCTTCGGCGAGGGCACGGCTAGAAACAGGGGGGTGCCACTGGAGCCTGCAAACAAGATGGGGCCTGAGAACCCAAAAGCAAACGGACATCGCAATATCGGTCATTTTTTTTTCCTCCGCCAAGCGAACACGAGTTGCTTCACTGTCTATTGGGACTGGCCATGATAGTCTCGAGACTGCATATTTGGGGGTCACCACAATAGCCCCCACTAGTTTTCAAACGCCTACACTTAATAGCTTGGATGCGAACCAAAAATGTATTCTCGTAGGGAAAACATGTATTCAAAAAAGAGAATGCCAGACGCCGAACAAAGGAAAACAAATTGAATTTAAGCACGGACATAGCTCTCTGAGGAAGAAACACGTAGAAAGGCACACGATACCAGAGACACGGACAAACAAATAGGCAGAATAAGCGGGCACTATATTGGAAACTTCTTCCACCAGATCGCAATCAACAATTGAAGAAAAACAATATTGCTAATTATTGACAACCACCATGACAATAAAAGATTCTATCAAATTCTATGATTCTACCAAGTTCTATCATTTTGCCAGCATTGATAGTTCATCACCAGCATCTTTCAATCATAGTTCCATTATGAATAGTTCGCAGCATGTAGTCCAGACAAAGAAACGACAGAAAGCAGAAACACTCAAATTAGATTCTTGTAGGAGACAAACACTAAAACCCGCACTGTTGACACATCATACAACATCTATTCAATAATCATATATCATTGCAAAAAAAATGTCGGGCCAGATTGTTTTTTCACATATTTTCTGAAACATCAAGCTTCCAAAAAACAATGTCTTCCGAACCTTTCGCCTCAAATTTTCGATCTCTCCAAACTACGCCTTTTCTCCACGTGTTCAAAGCTTCACTTTCATGAGCTTACCATTTTGAAGGAGAACAACTAAAACGTATATTTGCACAGCATTGTACAACACCTCTATAATTATCCCGCATTCTCGTAAAGAGAGGTGTCCACTTGTTCCTTCACGAAAGCTTTCCACCTGTCCAACCTCCAAACGATTATGTTTTCCCAAGTCTTCCGTTTAAACTTTGGACCCCCCCAAAAAAGGTCCTTTTTTGGGGGGTCCAAAATTTGAGCGTCTTTCCCTTCGCACGGACTTCAACACCCAGAAGCGCGGCCCGTTTTGCGAGCATCGAGCAGAATATCGAAGCCAAACTTCCGACTTATGACTGGCTGCAGCATGTAGTCGAAATAGAAAATGAAATTACAGAAAGAAGAAAAACACACACCCCGAGAATTGAAGGGCAGGACAGAGCAACCGAACTGGAAACGTCGCAACGCTACCCCAGCAGTACGCGCCAAAAGGTTGGGCAAGAAGTCCTACTCCTAAACTCAACCCGCAGGGCTACGCTTTTCCTTACGGACATAACCAACCACGCAACAATCATATGTCTCCGAAATTTCCCCCTTCAATGTTCGACCCCCTAAAAAATGATTTTTTTCTAGTAGGGATCCAAAACATCAGTTTTACAAATTTAGTCAAATTTACGTAAGCAATATACACGCGCTTCAACCAGCACCCACCGCAGCTACACAGAGCGTCCGCAGCAAAATCCGCCGCACTCGCGCCCCAGGATGTCCACCACCCCCGCACCTGAACCAACACCTGCCGCAGCTACACAGACCGTCCGCCGCGAAGC
>VSDK01019540.1:94453-106144 GCA_009767595.1 Symbiodinium kawagutii | reverse complement strand
TTCTGCTTCCGATTTGAGGCTTGGGGAGCTGTAGGCGACGAGCCTTGGCCAACTGGCAGGAGATGCCCTGCGTTGAATGACCCTTTACTTGTTGCCTGTGATTCGCTCGCAGGAGCAACCCATTTCTGCAGTCTTGCAGAGAAACTGGTTGGAGCTATGCCCACAGAATGATGTTTTTCGAGTCAGATGCCATCACTTGAGCATTTCAAGCGCTCCCAGATTTCTGCATCTCAGAACACTTTTCGCGAAAGAGTTTGATCAAAGACTTTTCTCCATTTCTTCTTGCAATTCTAAGCTTTGCTCTCATATTAAACCGTTTAACTCATTTAAACTCCGTTTAAAGTCTGCATTTCTCTGATTTTGACTCTAAGGTTTGACCAAACTCTCTCTCGCTTGCGAGCTGTCCGCCTCCGGGATGCCATTGAAGGGCAAGGCCTGTCTGTCGAGGCCAGGATCCATGCTGAACTGCTTCGCCATCCCTTCCTCCCCATGCATTGCTCTCTGTGGACACTTGTCATCACTTGTCCGGTATCCTCACGTATCGAGAACATTCCATGGCATTCCGCTCTTAGGATTTCCAAACCAGTACAAGTACCTTACCCCTCATGCAACAAGCATTCCCACTGCATTTGCGCTGCTTCTGCGCCCTTCGACTTCATTTTCTGGAACTTGTGGGACATAGCTTTGGAGGTTCCCTCTCCCAGGTTAAATCGTATCTCCAGGTACTAGATACATTTGGACACTCTCTGGCTCTATGTCTCTTTGTCAGCAAGAATATATACTACTTACGTAATACTGTGTACTCAATTTCATGCATTTGAATACGTATCTTCCAGACGGATACGTGCAGGCAGCGTTTCAGAAGTATGACGTTGACAATTCTGGGCTACTGGAACCTATGGAGTTTTGTCGCGCCCTGCATGTTGCTCGCCTTTGCACAGCCGGTGTTGACACTGCATTTTGACGCTGAGAATTCTTTATCCTCTTTTGGATTCTTTTCGTTCGCAAAGTATTCTTAATGTCTGAATGTACTTAATTAATGTATCTTAATGTATTCTGATTGTTTAAATGTATTCTTATGGTCCAAAGGTGTTCTTGATGTACTGTATGTATTCTTATTGTATTCTTAGTGTGTTGATGTATTCTCAACGTCTTAATGTATTCTAAATCTGCTCTAATCATTTTGTTTGTCTTTGTTCTTTCTCGGTTTCCTCATGTTTCCTGCATTCCAATTTGTTGCCAAGGACTTGGGCTTTGCCTTCACAGCAGAAGAAGTCGCAAATTGGGTCACTTTGAAAAACACCAACTTTTTTAATTAGTACATTATTTTTTCAGCCCAGTGAAGACGACTACCTAATCTTGACGTCATAGTTTCATTTGTCATCATGTGGTCAGAAACCAACAAGTGATGCCGAGGTTGAAGCGATTGATGAGAATGGCGACTATTGTGTGGACAACCAAGAGCTGCCCGTCGAAACATTAACACATTTAACACTTTGCTATTTCTGTTTGTATTTGAATTATTCTTTTCACTCAACGGTGCAAACATGTGCAAGCCCCCTGTCAAAGTGACAGTCCTGCTGGAATACAAACTCCAAAATGGTTCCAAACAGGTTACCATGGTAGGTTATCAAGGCCTCCTTGGTTTCCAACCAGAAAGGATTCCCAAACCAGTTTCCTCATTTGTTTGGCATTGGCTCTGGGGCTTTTCTTGGGGCTCATATGCATGCACTTCGCACTGTACTTGAATGTATACGTACTGTGTATTTTAGCTTTGACTGATGGTCCAGCCAGAATCAAAAGATGTCGCAAGTTGCAATTGTCCCACAGGTTCTTGGCCTTTGTGAAGACTCAAGTGAACAACTTGCTCACCAGCGGTATTGCAGGCAGGCAAATGTTTGCCTGGAAGTGCTTTAGGCATTCCCAGCACTTGAGGCCTCGCAATTAAATATGACAAGCGGAACTAGTTTGCACACAAGGCCACAGCTCCCTGCCAGAGTCCATCGGACCTGCAAAGAAGCCTCGTCAACCGCACGCTGTTCAAGACATCTCCAGCCAGAAGCCACTTGCCTATTGGACGTACAGTCAGCAAACCGCATGCAGATGCCAGATCATTGTAGAAGAGTGTAGCGACCACAAAGTTGTTTCCAAACAGCTTCTACCGGTGCCGTCACAAAATCTCAGGAAACTGCTGCTTGAGCCCTAGAAATCCTAGACAAATTGCCAGTCAACTGCTTGGTGTCGATCAGCGGCTTCACGTGGCCTAGGAAGAGACAGACAAGCGATGTAGTCACCGCCGCAGAGGCAACGCTGGATGCACTTGGCCAATTCGGTGTACCATGTTGAGCAGCAATTTGCAGTATGGTCACTGGCTAGAAATGTCTAGGATATGCATTTGAATATGCTAGATCTTTTTTTTTGAAATCATGGATTCACTTTGGTTCAACCTCACTTCAGGTGGAACAGGTAGTGCACTTGCGAAAAGCCCAGCAAAGAAAGGCCAGGGAAACGGACTGCTTACTGCTGGAGCACCTGGCAGTTCCAGCCTGGTCTTAGCCCCTGATGCAAGGCCGAAGCAGATGAGGAGCGCTTGAAGGCTGAGGAAGAAGAAGGGATAGAGGCGAAACACAAAATCCCGTTCCGAATGAGTCACTGAAGATTGAAAAGAGATTAAAGACAATCTTTAAGGCGATATAGTAAATGTATTTGAATATGTAATAACATGTTTTCGAACATGTTCAAGGCATTTCGAGGCTTCTTTTTTTGAGTCTCCCGGCAGGTCCTCATTGAGGAAGAGCTGGGCCAAAATCCAGAGAGTGGTGAAGGATGGACAGAGTACAACTTCCAGGCACTGCTTCCCCGAGAGACGACACTGAGTCATCGGAAGCTGCGGGGCAGGCAGCTCGATTGCCGAAAGAGACTTATGCACTTGGCATCGTTGAGCTCGTTCTGCCCCCAGAAGTCACATTTTGTCACCGTCCCTGCACACTTGACAGACCCACATTTGACATCATTCGACATCATTCGACATCATTTGACATTTGACAGTTACCCAATCCACTCAATTCCAATCGGGCACTTGAAGCGGTTCGGCAGAGGTACCCGAGCTGTATGGATCTGGTGGGAAGAGCTTCTGCCTGCTTGAGCCCGGAGCAGGCACGCCAAGTTTCTAGAAGTAAACTGCTTACTTAGGCTTCCTGAACCTTCCTTAGGCTTCCCTAGGCTTCCTTAGGCTTCCTTTTTTTGGTACAGGCTGCGGTGGCTGTGGCTGCTGTGGTTGAGTGAACTGATCAGAATCAATGTGAGTTCAGAAGTCCTTGACAGGACTTGTGGTCGGTGCCTTAGAGATATATAGCTATTACCAGGGACATTCAGGGACCATCTCTTGCCAAGCAGTTGTTTGCACAAGCACTCGATGAAGCTCAGTGTGTCCCCCCAAAGTGCTTTTTTAGCAAAGCAATGACCCAATGACTGTGAGACAGAAACAGACAGACTGTCCTTGTCCAATCACTGATAGAGTGAAAGTTCAGGTTTTGGCTGATTTTAGTGAGGTAAAAGAGCTGCAGCTGCGTGGAACTGCCGGAGGGCGATTGAACTGCTTCGCTTTGACTTTGCACCTGCCTTAGTGTTGAGGTATGTGAGCGACAGTCAATATTTAATGATATTTAATGTGTAGCTCAAGGTCATTTGGATTTGGTGAGTGTATTATCTTTTTCAGGTTTTGGGCACTTCAGATCATTATTGTTTTTTGGTGAGTGTATTATCGTTTTTCGGCTTTCATGCTCATTTCTGAAACCCATGACCCTCCGAATAATAAACATGATACAGTAAATATTGCCTGTAGCTCATGTCATTTGTTATTTAGCCTTGACTTTTCGGATGGCACCTCGATTCATATGGTGAACATGATGCAATGCTATACAATCGGAGAATAACGAAACGCAACGCATGACGCATGGCAATGCTCCACAGCAAGAGTCAGGTGGTTCAGAGTGCCCAATCTGCCTTTGAAAGCCGACCGCCTGATTTTTCTGGATTTTCCAAGGCGCATTTGATCGAATTTGTGTGACATTTTCTTTCAACTCTGACAACATATCGATTTCCTAAGGCCGCCTTGACTGATTGGCAGACTGACACATCGTGACACTCTTTCATTGCAACTTTCTAGGCAGAGCAATGATCCGCAGCAGTTCGATACACCAGAGGAGGACACTGAGATGAGACCCGGAATTTCCACAGTGCATTGATGTGAATTCTGAGCATGCAAAAATCTAGCAAACATATTCAAATTAGACGTAGAATGACCATTCCGAGGAGCAGAACACTGGCAAGATCTTCATTTGGAAAAATGGCATAATTGCTCCTGAAGGCATGGCAGGAGCTGACCAGCTTTCAAGTTGCGTTGCATGACCTTGCGTCAGGCTGCCATGAACCTCGGATCCTCTCGAAGAAAAAACGCAGGAATCAGGCATAGAATCCGAACAAGCACAGAACGAAGTGATGCGAAGTTGGGAAACACCACTGGAAAAAAAACGAAAAAACAGAAATAAAAACGAGGAATTTCTGAGATCCTGCTGTGCAAGCTGGGCTCTCCAGCTTCACACGGTTTGCCAGGCTTCTCGGGGTACCCCTGCAGCACTGGCAACTGGAGAGTGGCAACTTCGTTTTACGATACAGGCGCCAAGCCAAGGTTTTGCCAGCTCAACAAGCGAGATACAGAATCACGATGAATCAAGATGACACTTGATGACACTTCATAGATCTTCAGTTTGCATTTGTCGTTCCCACGTGAGCTCGCATGTTTCCACTCGTTCAGAATCTTGGCAAAGGCTCATGGAAAAGTTCCAGGTGGCGCTCATCCCCCACGGCAGGTTCCTGCCAGCTGCTCATGATCTACGTTTTTATCTATATGTACAATTGTCTAAAATCATAATTCAATTTTGTGTTTCAAACATTTGTGCACATTTTTTTCGCAAAACACATCTGGGTTTGTCTTGGCTCAGGGATTCGTTTCGCTCCGCCAAGGCTGAGGGTGAAGCTCCGCCAGATCCAGATGGCCAAGGTGATGCGGGCACAACGGCACAGGGAGCAGCTGCCAACGTGATGACCTGAGTGCTTTCTGTTTGGTCCTGCAATGCAATCGGAGAAGAGATGAGAAGAGATGAGAAGAGATGAGAAGAGATGAGAAGAGAGATCTTTTTGTCTTTGAGGTCTTTCATCTTCTTTAATCTTGTTTCCTCTTTTAACTTTGACATTCCAATACGGCAGAGAGAGAGAGAGAGAGAGATAGAGAGCAAACGATCCGGCGTGGGCTCCCAGTATACCTTTAGCACGAGCCGTTGCCAATGAGGCTGCCCGTGCTCTGACTGCTGATTCGTCCCAAGGCATGGATTCCAGAACATGATTCGGAAAAAAGAAAAACATGAGCATGTGCTCCGTCGTGACACCTGTGATGCGTGGCAGTGGCAATGTGCTGTTTCCGCATTTTGAAGCTTCAAGGAAAGGTCAACTACACTGTTCAAATCAACTGCGACAGCAACAGTGGAGTTGGGGACTGAATCTGGTCATGGAAGTCAAGAGCACAGCGTAGCCAGACTTAAGAACAAAGTCAACAAACTTATTGAAAATCCAAACTCGAAAATCTGTGTACAGAGAGGCCATGAGAGGCGGCAGAGTGCCCAAATTGGAACATCGCTTGAGCATCTTGAGCCATAGCTCACTTTGCGATCGCCATTTGACGGTCCGAGGCGCTGAGGGTTCGCCCTGCTCGCGGAAATCGCCTGGCAAGTGGAGGATCAGGAGCGGCATTCAGAGCTTGCAAAACAAGAAAGCATGAATAGAACACATTGAAAAAAGAATGTGTTATAGAAGTTTTCTAGAACACAAAAGGAAAAACCTTGAAACTGAGAATATGATCCTCTCTCATCCTTTTGTTCATACTTCATAAGCCAAGAATTTCTATCCAAATTCTCAAGATCTCACACTGCATGATGTTGCTGTGGGGCCGTTCTCGATGAGGCGAAGAGATTTTCACTGTCATAGCACGCCTGCCCCTCAGCTGGGGCTGCAGCGGCTGCAGTCATCCTTTTTATTGTTTCTGGATGCGCATCCGAAGTCCCTCTTTTCATCTCCTTCCCAGATTCCTTCGGATTCTAGATGCGAATCCGAAGTTCCAATTTGTTGCATCTCTTTCCTTCAGGTCTGACGGAAGAACGGCGTCGCTTAATCAAGGAAGAAATGGGTGGAAGAGACTCAGGTCAGCTCGAAGAATCACGGAAAGGGTGAGAGAAAATAAAAGAGAACAGAATTTCATAGAAGATAAGTTAGAATAATAGTAGAGTTCAAGAAACGATTAGTTGAGAAGTTGAAGAAAAGAGAGAGAGCAGCAGTGGCGACGCTCAGGTGATTCAGAGTTCATCTCCAAACGACTGTGGAAGAAGCATCTCAAGTCCTTGGCAAGGACCTTTGCAGCACAGAAATAGCCGCAGAATAGAGAGACTGCCAGGAGAAGACCTAGATACGACGAACCTTCAGACTTCATCAGACTTCAAGATGTTCAGAATATGAGAAAAGTAATTCGCGAACTCTTCACATCTCCACCGAATCTTCACATAATCTTCACTAATATTCATTTGCATTTTTTGTTTCTTCAATAATTTCTTTCTCAATGCATTTTGCAGTTTTAGTGCCTACCCAGGTCAGTGGCCTTGGCAGGTCTTTTGAAGCCTTGGGATTTCCCGGGGGCAAGCGTCACTTTAAGGCACGCATCAAACTTTGTGTCGTTCTTCTGATCCCTTTCCTATGTTTTCATTGGTTCATCAAAGCGATCTGCGGTGTGCTAACCTGTTTTGGTATGTTGCTTTAGAAGAAGGCACATTTCTTCGCAGCTCCGGGGTTCAGACGGTCAGGCCGTTTCATCTTCAACCCGAATAGATCTAAATAGACTCCTTTCTATCTCCTTGCTTATCTCTAGACTCTACAGATCTCTACAGTCTAGAGATGTCACTGAGAGGTCACTGAGAGGTCTAGAGTCTACCAGTACTTCCATTGGGATTTGTGGATGGGGTCTATGACCCGATCCTCGTTCAAGCTCCAAGCCCTTCGAATCCACTTTTGCACGCAGACCCGCAAGTCTTTTTCATTTCCAATCCATGTGTGCTTTTTGCCCAACCGCTAAGCATCTATCCCTTCTTGTTCTCTTTTGCTCCTTTCTGTTCCCTTCATGTCTGTTTCCGGTGTCACATCTGAACTGGAGGCCACGCTGACACGGAGACTCCGCGAAACTGGAGATGAAGCGATCGTGACTTGGCCAGATCTGCAACCGCTGGAAACCCTCAATACTGTACATAGCTCAAAAAGAAGATACGTGTATCCACTGTATCCATATATACAAATATACATATGCAGATGCATATATACATATGATACTACACACACATATATATATATATATATACATATCAACATGTAAATACACTGTCGCAAAATGTAAGTATTGCTTTTGCACACGTGGAGAATCCTTTTTTGGAAGATGTCTTTCAGGCAGAAGAGCCAAATTTTGATTTGTCACCAACCAATGGCATCCCGAGGTGGCTGTTAGGCAGACGGAGGATGCCGCAGCTGTTATAGCTGATCAGCTTCGAGCAACCGGTGTCAGGGGCTTGTTTGAATCCTTGGGTCTAGATTTGCTTCGACAAATGTGAGGCCTACGGCAGAAGCAGGTATCAAACATTATCTTCAGACAGAGGTTTCAGTGACTATGTCTCTGCACCAACAAGAGATTGTACAGACATCAGCGAACCAACTGTCACGAATTGGGTTTGTCATCCCAACACTTGAGGCTTTGGCACAAGAGCCAGAAGCCATGGAAGATCGCACATTCGCTGGCGTGTCAGTAGCTCAATGGCGAGATCTTAGCCGATGATTCGTCGATTTTGTTTCGTAATCTTATTCTCAGATCAATATGATTAATTCCATATATTGGGGGGGTCTGATCTTCAAACACACTTTGTTATGCTCAGGCCCAAGCTCTTTGACCTTGTGACCCTCAGCTCCGATGTGTCGCCATCGGGATATTGGGGCCCGTTGCGAAATGGAGTGATGACCTCGGAGATGCCGCGGCAGTGTCTTTCTTTGTCGTTCACGCATCACGCATCACACATGTCCTACAGTTGCCTGCTCTTTTTGGACCATTTTGCAGGTAACCTTGTGATATAGCACAGTCATCAAGAAGCATCATGCAAACTCAAGAGATGGGCCATGAATGGTGGACCTGGATGCCATCCCTGCTGATCCATGTTGGTCCCAATGTACGATTTGCAAAGAAAATTGCCACTGAAGGCGACAGACTGCTTTGGCTTGCTTCATCCAATCCAGAAGTCTTAGGCAACTGGCGAGATTGGCACTATTGACAATTACGGTGACGGTCTCACGAATGTTCTCAGAACACAACATGTGAACACAGCATCAAACACAGCACGTAGTACATAGCTTAGATTAGCTTAGTGTTGGTACTACATCACTGTCGAGGTGAGGCCTTGGTCTACATCCCAAGTCGAATGGAGGCCAGTTCCAAGATTCGAGTTGACACCTCTACTTACCTTTACTGTGTCTGTTCGCCAGATGTGTATGTTCCTTAAATCATGGCCATTTTCTTCAGTGAAGAACTAGAAGGCACCAGTGCCTTCGGATACTTTGGCAATTGCAGGTTCAGGACGTCCACTGGTACAGTTTCCGGGACATTGTCTTGGCAACCAAGGGCGGCAAAGAGGCCAGTCCTGCCCCGCATCAGGTCACCATGCTCGTAGTCTGCACGTTTGATCGTGCCTTTCGCATCCTTTTGCTTCATAGCAAAGCTGCAGCTTTTGGATTCAATATGATTCACTTACATTCTGCTGCCCAAATGAAGGTGGCTACAATGACGACAGAGGCTGGCAGTCTGTGCATGGACTCGCACCAAGTTGCCCGACGCACCTCATTCTCTCGTAGGAATGGCAACAAATGCCCTCTGTCCGTGAAATCCTCAGTTGGATTTTTTTCGACATTCTTGCAACCTTTGGAAATGATTATATGATTATATATCTTGCAGCTCACATCCAGGTGCAAACTATGTTGCGCTTGAACCGTCTGACGCTCAGACATTGCTCTGTAGTGAAGCTCTGCGTAGCAGAACATGACAGACTCCACATGACTACAGCGTAGGAAGACGACATGTATGCTGTATATATATATATACACATAAACATGGGTACATATAATATATGTAATATATATATATATACATGATATTATATAATAATGTATGGTATATATATATATTATATATACATATTTACATGATATTGTATACTTGTAGTAGTTTATGTATGCATATACATACAATTGCATAAATGTTGGGAATCTGAGCTGTGGCACACTGCCTCTCAGAAGAGAGCCCTGGTCGGTGGTCGTTGGCTCAGGCCTGGGCCACCTCCGAGCCCCATTCGGCCTGGCAATCAGTGGGCTGCAAGAGGTCGCAGCAGCCTCAGCCTGCGAAAAAGGGACCTTTTAGGGAAATATGGTATGAACATGTACAATGAAATGTATAATGAAATGTATGATGAAATGTACAATGAAATGTATCTATTCAGTATGTGTATGAGTAATGTGTGTGTATGAAATATCAGCAAATAAAACCTATGATTAATGAGTACATCATGTAAGAAAAGGATAGAAGAATAGAAACAAGCAAATGAAATCACATAAAAGGAATGCAAAACATGTAAGATGACCCTTTCGCAGAGAGTGTCCAGCATTGTAATGGAATCGAAGCAGCACAGTGAAACGACCTCCAAAATCCAGGTCTCGATGCTCGCAATTTGCAGCTAGACCTCGAAGGTGAAGGCAGAAATCGCCACAGCATTGTGCTGGATATATCTCGGTTTTGATTTCTATCGATTTCTCATGATTTTTTCTTTTTTCAGGCAACAGAATTCTTAAGATGCCGGAGACCGTGGCCAGAATCCATGATCGAAAGCGATACCAATCTGAGCTGCCACAGGTGGGCGATCTGTTGCCTATGCAGATGCAAGCCTGGTGATCGAGGACGGCCAGGCCATCCAACGTAGCTTTTCTAGGGTCGTTGCTCCAATGAAAACACGTTTTCCTGCACACCAGTAATTTGACATGACAGTGACAACACATTTGCCAGTGATAAAATTGCTTGGCTCTGAAGCTTTTCATGAATGTTCCATATTTATCTCGGCAGGTGCCAGAATTGCAAGGCACTTGGCGTGCTGAAGACGGATCTCATGGCACCTTCGAAGGACTCAAGGTGTGGCCCGGTTTTGCTGAGCCCTGTTAGGTGAATTCTAAGTGGGAGCCCGGAGGTAGGATGGTGTAGGATCGTTTGGACACCAGCTGGTTTGGTGAAAGCATCTCGCAATTTCCCAATGTACTCTGAATATATTGTATATATTATGTATATATATATATGTATTATATCTGCTGTATACATAGTTGTAACATGACAGAAGCCTGGAGGACCAAAAGCCAAGCTTGCTCTGTGGGAATTGTGCTTCAGGTTTGCCGGGAGTCACGGATGGGTGGAGTATGGCGCTTTGAGATCCAGGTACGGTCCAAGAAATTCCAAGAATTCTGTTCGCAAGAATGAGCAATCCATGTGAACACATGGCAATGGTCATTCACAGTGCCAGATGGCAACGGAAACAAACTTCTTACTGTGACATACTGGGACCCTGTCTGAGACAATAGGCTGGAGGGGATCCAATCGAGCACGCATGGAATGCTTGGCTCAGTGCTCATCCAGTCTGGCTCCCAAGACTGCCTGCAGTTTCTGCTGACAATTGGCACAAAGGTGCACAAAGCCACAAAGCTATGTTCTCGGACCTGGTCCGTTCAAAGTGGCAATATATATCCTAGTGAACAGACTTTTTCAATCCTCCTCCCACGCAGATGGTTTAGGCTGATTGTGAAGGAGATGCTCGAGCCTCTCACCTGTTGAGAATCACCGGAGCTGCACTGGCCCAGTCCTGAAATGTATTTTGCAAATTCTCGCACATGTTTGGAAGGCATCAGCTTGACTGCATCAAAACCAGTGTGGAGCATGTCTCCAATCCGACTGTGTTTACTTTTCTTCAGAGATCTCAGTCCTTTGAGAACAGATCGGTTCTGGAAGCTACAGCAGCTGGAATGTATTTCGCTGATCAAACCAGACTGTGAGGCTGGCCCATTCATGAGCGAGAAAGAAACTGTGTCAGACTTGGGGCCGCTTTAGCTGACGCTTTACCCTACCTTTTTACCTTACCTCCTTAGGGACTCCTTTCTCCTCATTTGTCCAAGCTTGAGGTAGAGAGCCATCCAATCATTACAGGAGAGTTCAATTCGCTCACAAGGCCGAATTTTGCAGGACGTAGCGCATTGAACTGCCGAAGAAGTAGATGTAGAAGTAGATGTAGAAGTAGATAGGTAGAAGATGGTAGAAGTTTAGCAGTCGTAAACTAATGATACAGATGTCATCAGATGTCATTGATGTTTTCTTTCGAGAATGCGGACAGTGCTGGACAGAGCTGCCCCAGCCGACGGACTGTCTAGGTCACTTCATGTCGAAATGTCAACCGAAGGCTGCACGTGATGCTGTGTGCAGGGCATGTGCAGAGATTGTTTGAATTGGTTCCTACTAAGTTCCTGCTG